>CANXYC010228033.1:0-68009 GCA_948193065.1 Aleurites moluccanus | reverse complement strand
TATATATATATATATATATATATATATATATATATATATATATATTTAATTTATGTATAATTTTTATTATCTTAACAATAATTACTTTTTTTTTTTGGCACATTAAAACATTAAAATAAAACTTTCTCTTGCTTTATTCTTTGGTTTTAAAGTAAATAATGGAGTAAAACTTGCAGTCAAATTAGCGCATTTATATATGTCTCATTTTACGCGTATAAACAGTGAATAGATATAAGTTTATATTTTTTTTAATCACATATAAATTTACAATAACGTAAATAAAAAAAATATATTTTCATCTTATCTAATAATTTTTTATTTTATTCTTTTAAAAATTAGAAAAATAAAACATTCAAACTGAATCTGTTGCCCAAAATAGCTATAATTTTATGAACAAGTGACCAGTGATAATTTGATACTTTTGATAATGGTTTTAAAAAAAACTATAATTTGATACTTTTGATAATGGTTTTCAAAATAGCTATAATTTTAGCTATTTTTATTACTTGACGACCAATTCACCCACTTTCATTTGTCATTTTTTTTTTAATTTTGTGTCATGATTCGATCCTACTACTCATCTGACCTATCCTATTAGACACGTGACCGATATTAGAGAACGAGAAAATATAAGATTTTTGAAACCCGTAATAAGCTTAACTTACCATTAAATGTTAAAATTACAATATAACAATTACAACTGTCACTAAGAACTAAGAGCCCACCTGTCATATTGAACTTGAGCAAAATATCAACTTTCTACTATTCAGAACTATTATTATATATATAACATCATCATCATATGATTTCTACTTATCAAAATAATAAACAGTACTACAACTATAAATCTAGCATTGAAAATAATGATGCGGAGCTCTAAATAAATTTTAATACAATGAATATGAATTAATTATATAATAAAATAAAATAATTTCATTGCCCGAGGAATAGAAGACAAAAATACTCAACTTCAAAACTTAATCTATGTGAGTTCAACCCGGAACCTAGTAAAATATTTAAATAGGAGTGAACATTCAACTCAATGAGCTGATATAATTTAATTTAATATGCATGTCATTTATTAATTTATATGATATGTCACATTACATATAATCATCCATAAACATCCATAATAATTATGATGATAAATGTTTGTGGAATCTAACCCAAATATGTTTTCGTTTATCGTTATCGTAAATGGGGAGCCGACCCATCTCTTGACTCTCTTAAAATCATAGTTGTTAAAATCGGACCGAACTAGCTATTCGAACCAAAAAAATCAAAAATTGAACCAAAAATTAGTCCGATCAGTCCTAAAAACCAGTTCCCTAAAAATCGATTAAAAAACTAGTTAATCGGATGATGAACCGATCGAACAGGGCTAATTTTTCTGGTTTTAGTGGGTCAATTTTTTTAATTTTTTAATTTTTGATTAAAAATAATAAATGTCAAATTATATATACATACATATGTATATTGGATTTTTTTTTTGTTGAACCTCTGACCCTCTGTTTTCACCGGTTCTTTAACGAGTTTGGTTTTGAAAACATTGCTTAAATTTCAACTATAAGGCCACTGTGAGTCCAACTTTAACCATGCATCTCTATACTCTCTTATCAACGGTAAGATCATTCTCTAACCAGATAATTTCTCTAATAATTTCATTATCATCATCATATTATATTATGTTATATCATTATTGTTTTCTGTGTTAGTAGTGGATTCTACATTATCTTATTTTCCATCGCATGCACATACATTTATATCATTCATCAATATCATAGAATATAGCATAAATATACATCATACTTCTAAATCTAATGCAATAGTGATAGCTTATATATGTATATATATTTCATTTATTCAATGCTTGTATATCACGTTTAGATGCTGAGATAAATTAAAATATATCAACTCACAAACTTGATGATTATCAAACTAGCTAACTCTCTCGGAGTGTCTCCCGACTGACAGTAAGAAATACATATGAAATATTGAAACCAAATACGAGAATTATTAGATTAATATACAAATTATGACTCTTAAATAAAAACAAGTTTCAAGAATTTGTCGAAATTTCAGAAGAATCTTCTCTAAAATTGGACATAACCCCCTAAAATAAAAACAATAACACTTATAATAAATATCTCATAATTTCACATCCAACACTATCAATCAATTGACCCCTTTTGGATCTCAAACTCAACAATAAATATTTATAATTAACTTTGCATGTCTTAATCATTTGATCCAAATAAATAATTAATTACTTATAGTAATTAAATAAACATTCTAACTCAATTCTAATATTTAATCCATCAATACTAATCTACTAAAAATAACAAGAATGGCGAATAACCCATTTACTGATATCTAATTTACTATATAGCTACAACTTCGCCAATTAATTTATTTAACTATAAATTTAATTATCTCTATTATCCAAAAATAATTTCGATAATTTATTACGCTACTACTTCCAATAGCAATACCCAATTAATTCAATTATCTTAATTTTCAATAAATTATTCCACTAATTAAAATAATTATTCACTAAACTCCAATAAATAACCACACTAAAATTAATATTTCACATCTAATTATCTTAAAATATTTTAATAATACCACCATCAAAATTTTTTATCTCAATAATCCAATATCAAACTTTAATAATTTATCTTAATTTAATATTTTTTATAAACCTAATTTAACTAACTACTTCATTAAATTTCCTCCCTCTCTCTTGGCTGAATCTCCCATTATCAGCTTATTTCATTTCTTTGTATATATATATATATATATATTAAGAAGAACACAAAAGTTGCCATTATGGCAAATAAATACATATTAAGAAGAAAATTCTTCTTAATATATATTTATTTGAAAAAGTTAACCATGACAAGTTTAAGAACAGACGGAACATCTTTTGTTTTCTTCTTAATATTTATTTATTTGACAAAGTTGCGTATGGCAAGCTTAAGACTATCTTAAAGTTGCCATGGACAACTTTAACGGCGACTTTTGTATTCTTCTTAATATATATATTATTTGACAAAGTTGCCCATGGCAAGTTTAAGAATAGCTTAAAGTTGCCATGGACAACTTTAATGGCGACTTTTGTATTCTTCTTAATAAATTTATATATATAATTTACTCATATTATAATTTAAAAATCTAAAAAATATTCTGAATATTTTTTTAAAAATAATTTAATACTCTATAAATAAATAATAAATTTTAACTAAATAAATATACACATAAATATAAATATAATAATTATGTAATAATAATAATAATAATAATAAAATATTAATTTAAATATTAAAGTAATTAATTTAATAATTAATAAAAAACTAATAATTTATAATAAAATATTTAATTTAACTAATTAAAAATTTTATAATTAAATAATTTACAATTCATAATACAATAAAATAATATCAAAATTCATAATTAAAAATTAAATCTTAAAAATTTAATTTTTTTTATTTATATAATAATAAAATATTATATAATTGAAAAAAATATTTTTATATTCATGACATATTTTTAAAATATTATTGCTTCTAAATAAAGTAATAATTTAAAATTAATATAAAAATTAAAGCGTCAGAACATTTCCATCAATCTGACTAATTATAAAAATAACGAGTCATTTATCAAAAACACATTTCCAATAATATTTTTTATCCTCGTTATTTTTACTATCTTGTCATTTTTATCGTTAAATATACCTTTCCCTCCTTCTCCTTATTTTTATTTATTTTTTATTTTTTTACCTACGATTTTCATATTATTTATTATTATTTCAAGAGTTGATAGTTTTAATATTAAAATAAAAAAATAGAGAGTAAAATAGAGGGTATTGTTGGAATGTGCATAAAATATGAGATGGTATATTTACAAATTATATTAAAATTATATTAAAATATAATATAATAGAGAATAAGTTAGCTAGTCTTCTTTGAGTCAGCCTAATAAAAACAAATACGGTCTGACCAACTGAGGAAGTTCAGGATTCACTTTACCCTATAAAACTGTGTCTCTTCTTCCAATTACATAAAATTTCCACACGAGAAATCTGACCAACTGAGGAAGTCCAGGATTCACTTTACCCTATAAAACTGTGTCTCTTCTTCCAATGACATAAAATTTCCAGACAAGAAAGATTGTTTATATTTGGAAAGCAAAGCAGCAAAATTGCTCTGGAATAATCAACAAGTATCTAAAAGTTTGTTTCTCTATTCTCTTTAATTGCCTTATTTTTTTCTTTACTTGGTACCTCATACTGTATCAGCATCAGGCAATTATTGCTTCTGTTTTTTTTTTATTATTTTCTCAGGAAACAAACATAGAAAAAAGAAAGAAATTCAAACTCTATAAACTATTTCGGCTAAGCTCTTCCTCATTCACCTTATTGCCAGCATCGTTATCGTCAACATCATCAGTGTTATTAAGCAATTCGAAAGCTCTCTAGCACTGTTCGAGCACGAGTTTCAAGGTCTTTTTCTTAACATGAACCTGATCCTTCTCTTCCTTTTTCCTCTGCTACATATGAACAATGAAGGAGGATGATTCCATATTCGAAGAACTCGACACATCAATTTCCATATTTAAAATTTCAAATCAGACAGAAAATAGATTTTGATATTCTTCTCTTTTTTATTTTTTTTTATCAAAAATCTGGAAATTAAATTCCTGATTTATAGCTTTTTTTTTTTTTTTTTTTTTTTTTTTTTTAACTTTGGGGATCCTAAAAATCATTTGGAAGCGGAGGAGAATTCTTTTTTTATATTTTTTAAATATTTCTTGTATTCGTTGTCTGCAGCTACGGAGAGATTTTACTTTTTGTATTTGTTATTAAGCTATTCTCCTATTTGGATAGCAAGAAAAATTATTCCTTTTTCTCTCTTGATATTTTCTTGGAAATTTTTTCATTTGATGGAAATAATCTTCTCTTTCTAGAAATGTGGGCTCTGTTTTAGAGAGAGGGAGCGAAGGAGGGGGAAGAAGAGAAGGGGATGTTTATTGTGACAGTAGATCTTGCGACGGCAACTACGGTTGAGACTGTGGTTGCTGCTGCTGAAGTTGTCCGGCTCACTGGTTCTTCCCAATCTTGTCATCATCATCATCTTCATTTAGCTAAGAAAGATGAATACATGGCTGCTATTAAAAAAAAATGGGTTGGTTCGGCAAATAAGTTTGCACCTTCGTCTTTTAACCGCTTAAAGTTTTTTGCAATAATGAGTTTATTGTAATTAACTTGAGTTATAAGGTGGGTGTAGGGTTTTATTTTTTGGAGTCTCATGCGCAATGCAGAATGTTGATTTATAATCTGGTGACGTGGCTAAAAAACTAAAAAAAATGCTGAGCGTTAATTTTTTGACGGAAATCGGATCTAAATATTTTAAAGGGATTATTATATTAAATTAGAGTATTTTTTATGTCACGATTTGAAGTTTGAGTAACATAAAATGTAAAGATCATAAGTTAGGATACTACTAGTAAAATTAATCTCAATCAAAAAATGCATTAACATTAAATTATATCTTATTACATGTGGGAGCAATATTACTTTTTTTTTTTTTTTTTTTAATTTTTCTTTATTTTTGTTTTATGTTTTTTGTTAGAGTCAGAGTTAGTTTTTTTAAATAGAATTTTTTTTTATTAATTTTATCCAATTAAAAAAAAACAACAATATTTTATTTTAAAAATAAAGGGGTATTTTTTTTTTAACGCAACATAAATCTGACTACAATAAAAGCATATAATTATTGTCAACTATCTGAAGAAAAGACAAATAGTTTGCCTTACATAGCCTCAAAATGAAAGGCAATATTTGAGCTCATAAATAGTTTTTTTTTTTTATGAAATTGAAAATAAAACATAATTGGATTAGATCTGTAAAAATCAAGGGTTTCTCAGGTGAGTTCCTGTAGGATAATAATTGAAAGCTTTTTATATAAAAATAATAAGATAATATGCCATAATTCTAATTCCTAATTACAATAGTCATCATTCTAATATATAAGATATATAAAGCAATTCCTTTATTTATTTATTTATTTTTTTGTGATGGCAGGTCTATGGATCAACAAGGAATTTTCTTTCTAATTACAGTACTTATTTCCTTGATGCAAGTGAAAGAAGAGTCAGCATTTGAAAAGCACAAGATTATTATGCCCATTTTAATGGTTGCATTAGTCATTTATGGCATAGCATGGCCTACTGAAGTAAAACTCAGGGCTGATGACTCAAATTACCAAAAAATTGTGGGAAATATCCGACTATTATCAAGCTCTATTGCAATAGTGTCATTAATTTTAATGCTTGTACCTAACTTTGGATTGGTACTTTTGGGCTTATGGGCCCTTTTATTTATATGGGTAGCATGGAATTCATACAAGGAGTTTTACCAATTATTACCCTTAGCATTCAATGGATTGATGAAGCTAATTAAGGATAAAGGAAGCCAACCAAATCTATTGCCTGTGTAAGTCTATGTGGAACTTCAGTATTAAATAGTCGATCTATCATATATATATATATTATGACTAAAATTAAAACATTACATAGATAAAATTGATGGAGAAATAGTGAATTGTACCATTGAATATGATCATAGATTTAGATCTATATTTGATGTTCTTATTGAGTTTAGATAAGAGATTTTTTTTTTTAGACTTAATTTGAAATTTGATTAAATTTGATTTGACTCACGTGTGTTAAAAAGATCAATAACCACTTAAAAATGGTGATTGAAATTAGATATATATCTTTTAAAATCACTAATGAATATGATTTTTGCAATTTTATGATGCAACTCTTTTGTAAGAAAAGACTTGTTTTTGTTGCATGTTTGATTAAATTTAGGGCTATAAATGAATTGGGGCACAACTCAACTGTGAATGAAGGCGAGGGTTTAGAAATTTCGCTCCAACTCATTTACCATGGTGACATCTCTTTCTCCTTTTGGTTCCATTTTTCCAAGATTATTATTTAGGGTTCTATATATATTATCAACAATAATTAATAGCTTAATTAAGGTTTTGCTCAATGATGTTGATTATGGAAACAAAGCATGTACATAAATCTATTTATGAATGTAAAAATTAAATTGATTTATTCATAACTTTTATTTGCTACATTTCAATTTTTCAGATATGGATTTCCACAATGATAACATTGGTCAAAGGCAACTTTGTGGAGAATGGTTCCAATAATAATGGATTTGAATTCTGGGATTTTGCAAGATGAATCCACTGAAAATATAGTGATGAGAATGTGATGTACTTCATTTATTTATTTTTCTTATTTGTTTTTGTATGAACTGCTAAATGGTTAAAGACTTTGAAGTAATTGTTATAAATACTGAGCAAGAGCGTTAACTTTCAAATTAATTATTAATATTAAAAAATTTAATTATATATAAAACATTACAATAAAACTTTCTCTTGTTTTATTCTTTGGTTTTAAAGTAAATAATGGAGTAAAACTTGCAGTCAAATCAGCCCAATAACTAATTATACGTGTCTCATTTTAATTGTATAAATAGGAAATCCAAATAAGTTTATATTTTTTTTAATTACATATTAATTTATTATAATGTAAATAAAAAAAATATATTTTCGTCTCACCTAATAATTTTTTATTTTATTCTTTTAAAAAGTAGAAAAATAAAATATTTAAACTGAGTCTATTGTCCAATCAAAAAATATATTATCATTAGACTATACCTTATTACATATGATAGTTTTATTATTTCAATCTTATTTTCAAAATAATTTTTTTAAAATTTTTCACTGATCAAAAAATATTTGCTTCAAAAGCGTCAACCAAATATTTTTCTATAATCAAAATCCTTATAGATTATATTTCTGTGGAATCTCATTTTGCAATTTATAAGGAGTTATCTTTATTCTTTCTGTTTTCCCCTCTTTTCAATCTTTATTCTTTATTCTTTATTGTTATTATTCCTTATCAACAAAAATCACTATATAATGTAATTTTTTTTACGTATATTTTTTTAAAATTTTTTATGCATAGCATTCATATATAAACATGAGTTTATATTTGGATTGCATTTAGGTTCTGGGTTAATTTAATTTGTCTACAATAAATAATTTTTGTGGATATTGATTATTTGAGAAGTAGAAATTGCAAATGGAGAAGATAAAAGCAAAAGCAAAGATTTCTAATCAAATTTTGGGGTTGAATAAGGAATGCACTGCTACTAGCTTAAGAATGCTTAGGAAGATGCTAAGAATATGGACATCTTGGTCTTTTTTTCTTTATTATGGACATCTTGGTCCTTTTTTCTTTATTTTTTTTTTACTTGACAATTACTTTTAGTACGAACGTAGGCTGATAATATCTAGTCAGCACAATAAAACACTATATTGATATGTATTTATTTTGTTCAGACACTTAATTAAAAAAAAAATTATTCAAACATTAAAATTAAAAAATTAAAAAAAATCATACACCAAATTTATAATTATTCATTTCTAAATCAAAACTAAAATTTTCGAAATCTAACAATATACCGACTAAATTATTTTGGGAATATTATGTGAATTTTTCACTAGTAGAAGGACACGTAACATGTAATAACCAGACGGCACCAAATCCCATTGACTTGCCCAATTTTGCTCATCTTGCTCAAGTTTCACTATTATATATATTCACTCTCTCATTCTTAACATACAAAAGCCCAAAGCCCCCAAAAACTGTATCACTGAACTCTTACAATTACATAAAAGTTCCACAAAAGAAAGATTGCTTGTATTTGGAAAGGAAAGCAGTAAAATTGCTCAGCAATAATCAGGCAAATCTTGGCTCTAAAAGGTTTGTTTCTTTATTCTCTTTAGTTACCTTAGATTTGGGTAAATAAGCAAATAATAGAATTATAGTTCATTCATATAATTAATTATTATTTTAGCTCTCCATGTTTGGTTTATTAGCTTTACAAACTTGTTCAAGTTCGGAATAAGCAACATAATAGTGTATAAAAAAAATGTTAATTTATAATTTATATTTTTGCAACATGATTATAAAATTAGAGTATATTAATTTTATCATTTTTAAAATTGGAAAAATGAGACATTCAAACCGAGTCTGTTACTCAATCAAAAAATGCATTACCATTACACTAGCTATGTCTTATTACATGTGAGTGCTATATTACTTTTACTTATTTTTTTAATTTTTTTAATTTTTTTTTGTGTTTCTTGTTAGAGTCACTCAAACAATGCAGGTTATTCTTGTCTAGCATAATTTGCAAATAATAAAAAAATATATAAATATTTTTATAAATAATCCATTAATTTCTATCAAGTCATATGTAAGAAAATATAAAAATATTTATTTTGACCAACATCAAAACATAGGATTGTTTTGTATAACTTATTCATCCTTTATTGTTTACAAGAGACAGATAAGGTTAAGAAGAGACAAGCTACGGGGCATTAAGACAATATTAGATTTTGGATTGTTTTGGCTAATTCCTGTCGAATACCATAATATACGACAAGTAGTTTGTCAAATTCTTCAATACAACACAAATATTTGTTTGTCTACACCACAATAAAAAGCAGAGGCAAATACATTAATTTTAGGAGGATTAAACTTTTTCGGCAAAAAAAAAAAAAAAAAACATTAATTTATGAAAAAGATTTCAAATGACCTATTTAAATATAATTTTTTAAATAAAATTAATTTTTAATCCACTCAAAATTAATTAAAAATTCGTTAGTCTATAAAAAAATTTTCACTTGATTTATTTAAATATAACTTTTTAAATAAAATTAATTTTTGATCCATCTAAAATTAATTTTTCAACTTCGTTCTTATTCAGGAGGAGTATTATGATAATTAAAATGAAAAATATATTATGATAAGAAAATTGAAAAATAAAAGCAAAAAGAAAAAAAGAAAAAAAAATTGAAAGTGAATAGTATTTTATTAAAGATCAAGAGTTAGATTTTTAAATTAAAAAAATTATTTTATTAATTTTATTAAGTATAATAAATTAAATAATATTTTATCCTAAAAAATTTACAAAAATTAAGAGCCGCAACGTGAATCCACTTGCGGTGAAAAATATATATATATATTATTATTGTCCATACCCAATAAAAGACAAATAGTTTATATGGCTTCAAAATAGAAGGCAATATTTGAGTTCATAATTATTTTTTAATGAAATTGATCCTGTCGGCAGTGGTGGACCTGAGTTAGGGTAAAGTGGTGGACCTGACTTAGGGTGAAGAGGACCCAGGTACCCAAAACACACACACACACATATATATATATACACTTAAAAACAATGATACATGAATTAGGCTCATAATTTTGATCCGATTTAATTTGATTTAAATAAAATAGATAATATTTGATTTATTTAATAAATAATAAGGGATGAATTTTTTATTTTATTTCAGTGATGATTCTACATAATGATAATATTTATCATGAATTTGTCTGATTATATATATTTTATTTTTAATATTTTATTTGTATATAATTTATATGTTTTTTAATTTATAATTATTTTTCATATAAAATATAAATTATATTATATGAATATTTAAAAAAATATAAACAAATAAATATATATTTAAAAAAATAAAAAAAATATATAAACGGATATATTTGACTCGATTCATTCCACACCGTTATTTGGCAGGACATATATTTTTATTGTTAAATGAGTTTGAATTTTATAAAATTCGTCTCAAATACCCTCCATTATCATCCCTAATATAAATTATCAAATTTGCTCCGTTGTTATCCCTAATATAAATTATTAATTTCAAGTATTGATATATGAAATAATTTAGAAAAATAAAAAAATTAATATTTCTTTTTATATTTTTAAAAATTAAAAGAATATTTATTTATTTATTAAAACTTAATAAATTTAGATCAAAACCACTAAATGTTAAGTCGAAATATTAATAAAAAATAAAAAATCGCTCTTTATTTATATTAAAATTAATTTTAAAAAGAAAATAATAATAATAATTAGTTTTAGTATACTAAAGAATTAATTCCCATAAATAGAAGATACCTGTTTTCTTTTTTAAATTTATAAGTGATTTACAATAGTCATCATTCAAATATATATTAGATACATAAAGCAATTCCATTTTTTTTTTTTTTTGGTGATGGCAGGTCAATGGATCAGCAGGGAATTTTCTTTCTAATCACTGTACTTACTTCCTTAATGCAAGTGAAATGCACATCTCGAGAAGAGTCTGCATTTGAGAAACACGAGATTATTATACCCATTTTAATGGTTGCACTAGTCATCTATGGCATAGCATGGCCTAATGAAGTAAAACTCAGGGGTAATGACCTAAATGACCAAACAATTATGGGCAATATCCGACTATTATCAAGCTCTCTTGCCATAGTTTTATTAATGTTAATGCTTGTACCTAACTTTGGATGGGTACTTTTGGGCTTATGGGCCCTTTTGTTTATAAGGGTAGCATGGAATTCATATGAGAAGTTTTACCAATTACTACTCTCAGCATTCAACGGATTGATGAAGCTAGTTAAGGATGTAGGACACCAACCAAATCAATTGCCTGTGTAAGTCTATGTGAAACTTCAGTATTAGATAGTCGATCTAAGATATATATTATGACTAAAATTAACACATTACATAAAATTGATGGGAAAATAGTGAATTATACCATTGAATATAATTATAGATTTAAATCTATATTTGATGTTCTTATCGAATTTATATAAGAGAATTTTTTCTATAGACTTGATTTAAGATTGACTTGAATCACGTGTTGAAAAAATTAATAATCACTCAAAAATATTGATTGAAATTAGATAAATATCTTTTAAAATCACTAATCAAAATAATATTTATATTTTTATAATGCATTTTTTTTATAAAAAAGATGTGTTTTTAAAAAATTATAGAGGTATTTGAATTCTCAATTTGAGGATTTAAAATCTATTATGAACGAGACTAACTGAGTTTTTTTAGGAATTAATTTTTTTAAAAATATTTTGCACTTTAAAAATTTAATTAAAAAATAAATAAAAAATGTCTTCAATTGAGTTTTTTAAGTATTAGTAATACTTATTTCAAAATGAATTTTCATAATTGAGATTTTAAAAAATAATAATTTTTTATTAACAAAACTTATTATTGGTATAATAAGATCCGAACACTCGAGAAAATAACACAAGTGGATAATGTTGTTGCTGCAGTTTGATTAAAGTTAGGGCTACAAGTGAATTGGGGAACAACTCAGCTGTGAATGAAGGCAAGGGTTTAGAAGTTTCAGCTCCTACTCCTTTACCATGGTAACATCTCTTTCTCCTTTTGGTTCCATTTTAATCACTTTATTGCTTTAATTTTTCTTCAAGATTATTATTTAGGGTTCTATATATATGATCAACAATAATTAATAACTTAATTAAGATTTTGCTCAATGACTTTGATTATGGAAACGAAGCAGGTAGATTATAATTGATATTATAATACCCAAACCAAACCAAGATTTGTTAGCCCATTCCCAACAACCCAAGTGACTTTGATTACATTGCTTTTATATTTTCAGCAATTTGTGCTCATGCATTGAGACAAAATCTATTTATGAATGTAAAAAATTAAAATGATTTATTCATAATTTTTATTTGCTACATTTCAATTTTTCAGATATGGATTTCCAGCTCAAAGGCTATTTTGGTGGAGAATGGTTCTAATAATAATGAATTTGAATTTTGGGATTTTGTAAGATGAATCCACTGAAAATATAGTGATGAGAATGAGATGTATTTCCCTTTTTTTTCTATATTTCTCTTATGATGAACTGCTGAATGGTTAAAAACTTGAAGTAATTACTTTTTTTTTTTTTGGCATATTAAAACATTAAAATAAGACTTTCTCTTATTTTATTCTTTGGTTTTAAAGTTAATAATGGAAGAAAACTTGCAATCAAATTCAGGTAATAAAAAATTATACATAATTCTTTTTATTCACATAAAAGTAAATTCACATGATTTTAATTTCACTTTTATCATATGTGAATTCACCCTAATATAAATAAAAAGTAATATACTCAAATTTTATTTAATATTTTTTTATTATATGTAAAAATAAATTAATTTAATTTTTTTAGATAGTAAATTAATTAATTAAATTGATATTTAAAGTCAAAGTATAGATTTATTTATTTTTTTTAGCATTAGAAGGGGAATATAATTTTATTTTTTTTAATATTAAAAATGAGTATTAATTATGAATATATTATTCAGAAAAATATATATTTATGGTTAATTTTATTCTGATGTACAAAGTATAAATCAACTTAAATATATGGACATAGAATATTTATTCACTGCTCAATTAAATTGGCATTATTATTAAATTTATCATTAAACTAAGATATCAATTAATTTAATTAACATGATTATTGGTGTCTTATATTAGATGTTTAAACTTCTTTATTTGTTGGTTGTTAGCCCTTACAAGACACTGCCCTTACCTAACGTATTGAATTCTGATAATGGAGGAAAAATAATTATACATTGTCAATCACAACGACAGAACTATCCCTTATACGTTTGTTTTGTTTTGCGGGGTGTGAGTCTGCTGTGCCGAAAACAAATCAGTCTTTATTGTGTAAATTTTTTAGAGTTTTATAAAATTTTTTAAAAATTATAATATTATAATATTTTTTATAATGAATATAATAATATATTTTTTATAAAAAATAAATATTAAATAAATTTAAAAATATATATTAAAAATATATTAAATTTAAATCATTAGAATTTACCGTTTTAAATTTAATATATTTATATTATATTTTTTAAATTTATTTTATTAAAAAAAATATAATATTAGATTTATTATAAAAAAAAATATCGTAATATTATAATTTTTAAAAAATCTTACAAAAATTTTGTGGACTTTAAAAAAACCCTATACAGTCGTTTGGAAAAATCAAGTGCGATAATAGCTTGAAACGACCTGCGAGACAACGTTTTCAAAATTTGGAGGTATTAAAATTAATGGTGAATTTAAGTCCGGCACCGCCCAGTCAACGCTATGCAAAAGCCCCAATCTCATTCTCAACTACCCCAAAATCTACCGAACTCAACTACCGCCGAAGAGTGTTTATGTGCTAAGCAGGGTCGTGGCTCTTCTGGGTCTGATTTCAATTTTCGGACTTGATTTGAACAGAGTTGTTAAAGCAGGGTGAGTTGCAGAGTCTGAATCTCTTATTTTCGATTTGCGAGGATTCTTAGCATTTCTGTCTTGTTTATTGCATTCATTTCTTGGGTTTTAGCTAGAATTTTGATTAAGTTTTCTAAATTGTGGCTTCAATGTTAATTTATCCATCAATTAGGTTTCTTTTCACCAATTCGATAATGAAAATAATCTTTTGATTAGTATTAGGGGGGTGACAATTAGGATTTCTTCTTTATTATTTATACTGCTACCCACAAAAAGTTTGATGCTTTCCTGCTCTTTTTAAGGATTAAGCCTTTGTACGTTTCATTTTCTTTACTTGTATCGGAAATAAAAAAGCTTTCTTTTTTTTTATCAAATTTTGCTACCAGAAATGGGCTAAGGTTTCAAAATGGTTTTATGTGTAAAGTTTAATGATCGGATAATGGTTTTAACCTTTAATTATAGGTGTGATTGTACATATTGCATAATTACTGACCCTGGTATTGAATTCACTCTGTTCCTACCTTGAATCAAATTAACTAAAATCGGAGTTAAAACAATATTAAGTGTAAAAACAAGCGTAATAAATTATAACATATAACTTGAATGAATATTTGTATTGCATGGATGTATATGTCTGATTTTTCTTTCTTGTTGGATTTGATTTGAAGTTTTGAACTAGTTAGATACTAGCTAACTTCACTACTAATCCCAACCACTCTCTCTGTCTCTTATTGGAAATTCAGGGCTCTGGCAATGACTCCCACTGGAATTCTGACTGGAATTTTCCTCCTTTTAGCATTGTATTGTGGTCTCGACCCATTTAAGCACAGTGCAATCTCAGATTTCCCAGACTTCAAGGCATTTGAAGTTGATATGCCTGATTGGTCACTTGTTCCTACTGAGAAAGATAAAGATAACTTACTCCAAAGATCTGAAATTAAGTTCTTGAATCAAATTCAAGGCCCCGAGAGTGTTGCCTTTGACCCTCTTGGTCGTGGGCCTTACACTGGCCTTGCTGATGGGAGAATTGTCTTCTGGGATGGACAGAAATGGAATGATTTTGCCTACACTTCACCTAATAGGTCAGTTCATTTGAAAATTCTAAGTTTCTTTATAAAGTATAGCCCTTGGATTGCTATATTTCACCATTTGTTGAATTATTCAAGTTTGGTTCCAATTATTGGCTTTCACTAATTCCTAAATATTATTGTGGCTGTGTTTGTGGTTATTAATTTTTCTCCTTTATTTTGCTTGACTAATCTTTTTTTCCCCCAATTTTCATTTGGGATTTAGGTCAGAAATATGTGATCCAAAACCGTCGCCTTTGAGTTATTTGAAGAATGAGCACATTTGTGGTAGGCCCTTGGGGCTTCGGTTTGATAAGAAAACCGGTGATTTGTTTATAGCAGATGCATATTTTGGGCTGATGAAAGTGGGGCCAGAAGGTGGGTTGGCAACATCACTAGCAACTGCGGCAGAGGGGATCCCACTGCGTTTTACCAATGATCTAGACATTGATGATGAAGGGAACATTTACTTTACAGATAGCAGTACTCAATACCAGAGGAGGTATGTTTTTGGTGCTCTTTCTCATTTGCTGCCAATGCATTTGATGATTTTTTTAGCACTTTCGCACTCCCCTATAGTGCACAAAAGAGGATATTGAGAACAAACTCATTATGTAACAATATAAGGAGCATCCAAGTGCCACTTACCCTTTGCGACCTGACACAGTATATTGAGAAATTTCTCATCTTGTTTCCATACTGAAGATGCTAAAATAAATTCCCACTTAAGTTGGGGTGCCAAGCATAGAATGTAATTGGAAAAAATATAATATGTATTAGAGAGGGTATCCTATGTAAACTAGAGCATGTGTAGATTTGTAATCATGGCATCTGTCTACACTGAATTTCTCTTTTGCATCTCTAATCCCTATCTTGTCATTCTTGTTGTTTCTTTTCCTAACATTAGATTGCCAGACCTTATAACCACTAGTTTTTTTTTTTTTTTTAAACTTTGAGTCTGTTATGTTTCTCATTTCACACTTGCATGCAAGACTACAAAAACTTGTCACTATTGCAGTACTTGCTTTTTTTTTTTTTTTTAGGTTAGTTAAAGTACATGCAACTTTATTAGTCCTATTTGTCCAGAGAATCTGACTTTATCTTTAGCTTACTTAATAATAACATTTTAGAGAACATCCAGTGTTGCATATTTGTTCCTTTTGTTAAATGCTATTGTGTGGTCATCATGCATTAGTTTTAACATGGTGATATCTATCAGGAACTTCATGCAATTGGTTTTTTCTGCGGAGGATAGTGGGAGGGTTCTGAAGTATAATCCAACTACAAAGGAAACCACTGTCCTTGTAAGGAATGTTCAATTTCCTAATGGTGTGTCTTTGAGCAAGGATGGTACCTTCTTTGTCTTTTGTGAAGGATCCATTGGCAGGTGAGTATACTCCTCTTTTCACATATGCTATTATACTATGCCAAAAATTGTGCTTCTTGTTCTTTTGAATGCTTTATTTTCGGTTTCATTTTTAGTAAAGTAATCATTTTAAAAGTCATAAAATCAGCAGAAAAATGGGATCCTAAACATTCATTATATTATCCGTTACTATACCTAGAAAATCATCATGGTAAATATTAGAATCTCATTAAGAAAGAAGTGGCAAGGACTATTATAGTATCATTGACCATGCGCCTGAAGGTTTGTTCTGCTCTCATTTTGAATCCATTTTCTATTGGTAGGATCCACCATAGATGATTCTCTTCTTCTATGGGCCACACATATGGCTATTGGAATTTGCTTTTCACCTTTGATCCTCATCTGTTGCTTTGAATATGTCTAGCACAAATTTTGTATATTAATATGATACATTCACATAGCCCACTAGTAACAACATCTAATAGGTATTAGAGCTGTGAAATTGTGTTTACATTACTATTATACTCTAGAAAAAGGATGGCACTCCATAATTTGTGAAACTTGCTATTGATTATCATTTTCTAGTCAATGACTCGTTATACTGGGTGTTGGATTTTGGTATTCATTCTAATTTGTTGCAAGTTCTAGCTATGAAGTTTTCCTTTCGGATAATGCTTCTTCTTCTTCTTCTCAAGAGGGAACATTACTGTTTTTGTTCGCATTTTTCAACTCAATGCTAGTATATTTAGACAAAATTACTGTCTACACTATACATTTGACAAAGTGAGTTCATTGTTTAGCATTCTACTTTGTTCAACAATATGCTTCGATTCATACTTCATAGTATTTAAAAGAATTCTTATTTCATCACTCACTAGCAAATGCAACTATTTTTCTCCTCTAGTATTTATTCAACATCTGTAAATGTAGATTGCGCAAGTACTGGCTGAAGGGCGATAAAGCAGGGACTTCTGAAGTAATAGCCATCTTACCAGGATTTCCTGATAATGTTAGAACAAATGACGAGGGTAACTTTTGGGTAGCAATTCACTGTCGTCGGTCTTTGTACACTTACTTGTGTGCATTGTATCCAAAGCTAAGGATGTTCACGCTCAAGCTTCCAATTTCAGCAAAGATTCAATACCTGCTTCACATTGGGGGCCGACTTCATGGAGTGGCTGTAAAATACAGCCCAGAAGGTAAGCTTTTGCAGATATTAGAAGACAGTCAAGGGAAGGTTGTTAAATCGATCAGTGAAGTGGAAGAGAGGGATGGGAAACTGTGGATGGGGAGTGTTCTGATGCCTTTTATCGGAGTTTACAACTTGGCTTGAGGTAGCAAGCTCTTCTTGTTCCTTATTTTATCTTGCTCTTCTTGTCTGTTGAAAACTGAAATCGGTCATGAACTTGGCATATTTGTTCTCGGGTCTTCTTCTCAGGGTTGTTTATCATATCCTTTATGATGATCACACCTATATTTTTATCCAGTTTTGAGTTGATTAGTAGTATGCTGTGATTTGGAGGTATATTCAAAGAGCACTGCATGTATAGCAGATAACAACTACAAGGTTATGGTAACTCCGATATTGTATTAATATGCTTGTTTTTCAAGTTCTCAGTTGGAAGACTAATTTAATATTATAAAATAAAATATATTTCAGTATTGAATTTATTTATTTTTTCAAACTCTTTTTACAGAGGTTGTAGAATATGAACTTTAGGTCTAGTGTGTAATTTCACCCTGAATTTGTTATGTTTGGCAATTGTGTATATATATATATATATATATATATGTTATTTTCCATTTTTCATTAGCCTAATACTCATAGTTGAAGAATAAATTAGTTACATATGTAATTAATTATGAAAGTAAACGTAATTACCATTTGCAAATATAATTAAACACAGTTAAAATGCAAAATCAATTATAAAACTATGCAAAATAAATTATAAAACTATGTAGGTATGCTACCATGCTAATAATTAACCTTAATATTAAGGATGTTTTATTCCATTATAGAACATTAGAAATAATACAAATTAGAGGAAGAGAAATTAATTAATTCTCCCCAAAGTACATATAAAATTATAAGATTACTATAAAAATAAAAGATATATGAAAATGAAATTCCAAGCAAAGCTTTCAAACTCTGTCCGATCTTCAGCTCATTAAAGACAGAAAGTCAGATCATAAGATTTGATTCCGAGATTCAATCAGGATCAAACCGAAATTTAACCTGAAACATTTTTTATTTTTTATTTTTACAATTTATTGACGGTAGAGGGCAATGAAAGATGCAAGAGAGGCGCCAACCAACGATCCAAGGACGGGCAAGCTAGCCACGGCAGCACTTTCTGATGGTAGGGCAGATTCCGGTGAAGAAGCAGCCACATCATCTTCAGCCATCACTGCACTCAGGGAGGCAGCAGTGAAGAGGATAGCACAAACAATCTTCTTCTTGATTTCCATTTTGGGTTAATTAGGCAGAAAACAGGAAAAGAAATCGAAGAAATTATCGAAAACTTTTGCTGAATCTGCCTTTGAATTTAAATTTTATTGCAGCCTGAAAAATATTGGCTTCATTGCATGGTATTTGTAAGGATTTTTTTTTTCTTGGTTTGGAAAACTATGGTTTTAGATTAAAAGGGCTATATTTAGTTGTTTAATTCTTTTTAGATAATTAATTAATTAATTGTGGTGATTATTTTTTGCATGGTAATTAAAAATAGGGATTAATTTGGTTAGTGAATTGAAGTTTCCTATTAGTTTTGAACAACTATTATGGGAGTAATATTACTCAAAACAAATGAAAAATTATCTATAAGGACACATTAGTAATATTAGTTATTATTAACAACTTAATAATATAAAACACTATCAAATATTTATAACAATATTATTAAATTCTTTATTTATGCTATAAAAATTTCATATACCATATGATAATATTGTTTATTATATTTTAAAAAATATTATGTAAATCATGTTATTAAAAGATATTATTTATTGGTGTTTTTATTAAGAGGGTGTTTGCTTTTGTTAGGGATAAGGTAGGGAAGAGGCTGCAGGGGTGGAACAGGTTATGGTTGTCAAGAGCTGGAAAAGAAGTTCTATTGAAAATAGTAGCTCAGGCCCTGCCTAATTTCGTAACGAGTGTTTTTATTTTACCATTGGAGTTATGTAGTGAGCTTAAAAGGATGATGAATTCGTATTGGTGGGGTTCAAAGAATAATGGTGAGAGGGGTATTAATTGGATGCGTTGGAGTAAGTTATGTGTGGGTAAGGATAGTGGGGGTATTGGATTTAGAGATATCCATGATTTTAATGTGGCCATGCTAGGAAAAATAGGATGGAGGTTGCTTACAGGAGGAGGATCTTTGATGGAAAGGGTGTATAAGGCTCGATATTACCCTAGGAAATCAGTTCTTGAAGCTTCAATAGGGCATTGTCCTAGTTATATTTGGAGAAGCATTATAGTGGCTCAGGAATTGATTAAGGTTGGTAGTAGGTTGAAAGTGGGTAATGGAGATAATGTTTCGGTCTGGAATGATCCGTGGTTACCATGTGATTTGAATCCCTCTGTAGAATCAACAAAACCTGATGGGATAGAAGAACTTAGGGTCTCAAACTTGATGGTTAGTGAGGCTTGTAGGAGGGATATGAGTGTCCTAAATGATTTATTTGACAGCCGAGATAGATAATTGATCTTAAAAATTCCCTTGAGCATAAGAAACACAGTGGACAGTTTGCATTGGAGTAAGGAGGATTCTGGTTGCTATACTGTCAGGTCAGGTCTGGCTATCAAGCTCTGTATGAACAGAAGAATGGAAGCCAAACTTAGGGTCAAGACAGGGTATGGAAGCAGCTTTGGTCTCTACAGGTCCCTCCGAAAGTACGGAACCTGTTGTGGAGGGCTGAGATGGACTGCTTGCCAACAAGAGTGAAGCTGGCTACAAGAGGAATTCAGGTTGATCAAGGCTGCTCAATTTGCTCTCATCACAGGATGATGTTTTACTTGTTATGGCTGATTGCCCCTTTAGCTAAAGATTGTTGGAGGAAATCTGGTGTCGGTTTTGTTAGAGCCAATGCTCAGGATTTCAAAGAATGGTTGGGCCTGCTGTTTGGCATCTGTTCAAGGGAGCAACGAGAAACTGCTGCTATGGTGTGTTGGAGTTTATGGAGAAATAGCTTACAAACGATTGATGTTATTTTAAATACAGCTAGCTCATGCTTGACATAGTGGCGAGCAGCGCAACGATGTTTGCTGAAACTTCAGCAGAACTCTGCTAGTCCCCAAGCGCATGTTACAAAATGGCAAAAACCAAATGATGGTTGGTTTAAATTAAATGTTGATGCAGCTATTTTTGGTAATTCTAGCAAAATTGGGATCAGTGGTGTGATGATGAACCATAAGGGTGATTTCATGGGAGCCATAGCTAAGTCTTTACCTGGTGAATCTAATCCAAAAATAACAGAGGGGCTTAGTATTAGAGAGGCTTTGACCTGAATTAAAGAGCTAAATCTTTCTAATGTGATCATTGAATCAAATGCACAGGTGGTGGTGAATGCACTGAAGAAGCCACAAGTCAGCAATTATATTTTGGGATTAATTGTTGATGACTGTTTACATATTCAAAAGCAAGTTAATAATGTTGAATTTCATTTTGATAAGAGGTATGCGAATTAAGTTGCCCATGTGTTAGCAAAAGCCACTGATTCTATGCCAGAGTTCAATTCTTGGGGTGGTTCTCCCCCATTGTTTCTTTGTAATGCTTTGTCAGTTGATTTGCAATAATAATTCCAGCATCCTTTTCAAAAAAAGAAAAAAAAGAAAAGGTCCCAATCCAGCTATGGCAATATCATCTTCCGTGCTCAGTAACTTTCATGGACCCTTTGCAATTGGGACAAGTGATAACTACAATATTATAACAAAATTTAATTGAATATCCCCCACCCTTTGCAATTGTTTTTCTGTTGTCTTTTAATTAATAACCTACATCAAATTTGATGTGAGCTCCTCTAAGACATGAATTCCCATAATCATAAATTCATGATTTATTTTCTACACTAGCCAATCCGCCACTCTCTCTCTCTCTTTTTCTCTCATGGCAAAATCTTCCATAATCAAAGTTCTTGAGCAAAGCAGAGTCTCTCCACCACCCAATTCAGTTCCACAAACCACTCTGCCTAACTTTCTTGGACATTCCATGGCTTTTTTCCTCTGCAAGTCAACCTTTCTTCTTCTATGAATACCTCACTCCACTTCTCACTTCCTATCTTTTACTCTCCCCAACCTCAAGTACTCTCTTTCTATAGCTCTAAAGCATTTCTTTTCCTTCTTGGAAATCTTGTTCTTTCTCCGTGTGATATCAAGAAACCCAAGATTGTTTACACTGCAGGGAACTCCGTTTCATTCACTATTGCGGAGTCTAGTGGTGATTTCGGGTTCTTTACTAGTAATTATGCAAGAGATGTCCATGAATTTTACCCTCCTCTTGTGCCTGATTTAGCAACTACTACCACAAAACAATATATTAAAGTTTGGTTTGGTTTATTAATTTTTCGGTTTGATAATTTCAGCTAATTCAATATTGTAGTTGCATTTTAAATATTTAATTAAAATAATAAATAGATGTTTATTTCCAATTATTCTACATTAATAAAGATTATCTCATATTAATTAAAAATAAAAAATATAAAAATTTAATAATAATAATAATATTCAATATTTCTATATATATTGAGTTTTATATATTGAGTGTGTTTAATGCTCTATGTTGATATAAAAATAAAAAATTTCTCACACCTGCCGAGACGTGAACTTGTTTTATTTTTAATATATTTCTTCAACGTGGCCACCCAGCTGTCCACGTTCTTGTTTAGGCCCACACTGTTGTTTTCCCTATATAATTCTTTCAGACTTCTCCCATTTCTATTCATCTCTTCTCATTTTCAAGAATCAAGAAACTCAATCTTGTTTTTGTACTTTCTTGATTTTTTTTTAAATTATATTCTTCAAGATTTATTCATTGATAATGGCAAGCTATATTCAAGTCTTTGGCTGTTGTTTTCTTGGTTGCAGTTCTTGCTGTTGCCTCCGTTCCCCATTTATGCATATAAAAAGGTCCCAATCCAGCAATGGCAATATCATCTTCCGTACTCAGTAGCTTTCATGGACCCTCTGCAATTGGGACAAGTGATAACTACTATATTCTAACAAAATTTAAAATATCCCCCACCCTTTGCAATTGTTTTTCTGTTAATCTTTTAAACTTATAATAACCTACGTCAAATTTCATGTGAGCTCATCTAAACATGAATTCCCATAACCATAAATTCATGATTTATTTTCTAGACTAGCCACTCCACCACTCTTTCTCTCTCTATCTCTCTCTCTCTTTTTCTCTCATGGCAAAATCCTCCACAAACAAAGTTCTTGAGCAAAGCAGAGTCTCTCCACCACCCAATTCAGTTCCACAAACCACTCTGCCTAACTTTCTGGGACATTCCATGGCTTTTTTTTTTTTTTCTCTCCAAGCCAACCTCTCTTCTTCTATGAATATCCTCACTCCACTTCTCACTTCCAATCTTTTACTCTCCCCAACCTCAGGAACTCTCTTTCCATAGCTCTAAAGCATTTCTTTCCTTTTCTTGGAAATCTTGTTCTTTCTCCGTGTGATTTCAAGAAACCCAAGGTTGTTTACACTGCAGGGAACTCTGTTTCATTCACTACTACAGAGTCTACTGGTGATTTCAGGTACTTTACTAGTAGTTATGCAAGAGATGTCCATGAATTTTACCCTCTTGTGTCTGACTTAGCAACCACTACCACAAAACAAGAATTGATTCCTTTACTTGCAGTGAAAATTACCATTTTTTCTCATATGGGTTTTTGTATTGGGCTTGCTTATCATCATGTGGCAGCTGATGGAAGGACTTTCAACAATTTCATTAAGGCATGGGCCTCAATTTGTGCAAATTCCTGTTTCTTGATTAATCCGTTGCCTTCTTTTGATAGGCTTGTTATAAAAGATTCTCACGGGCTTGAGGAGATTTTCTTGAAAGAATTATGGAAGAGAGAATCGTCACAAGCAATGATTACAGGTACTGAAACTGACGTAGATTTATCAAATATGGTTAGAGCTACCTTTATTGTTAGTTCTTTACATATGGAGAGCATAAAGAAATGGATAATTGGCAAATGCAAGAAAAAGAATCAGCCAATACCTATTCATTTATCTCCTTAGGTATTAACTTGTTCTTTTATATGGGTTTGTTTAGTTAAAACCCAAACTCAAATGGGACAAGGAGAAACTTACTATTCAAGTGACGATCCGAATTATTTCGGGTTTATTGCCGGTGATCTTGGTAATTGTGTAGGGTTTGGTCGGTCAACAGCAATTAGGGGAGAATTAATGGGAGAAGATGGGATTATTGTTGCTGCAAATGTGATTGGAAACATGATAAGAAATTTGGATAAAGAAATATTTTGTGAGGCAGAAAAGTGGATTTCGGATTGGGAGGTGTTATTTGGGTCGGAAATTCATGTAATGATTTCCGGGTCACCCAAGGTGAATCTTTATAGGACAGACTTTGGGTCGGGGCGACCCAAGAAAATAGAGGACATTTCAATTGATAGAAATACAGCTATTTTACTCATTGAGAGTAGAGAAATGGAGGGAGAAATTGAAGATGGATTAACTCTACCTAAAAATCAAATGGAAGTTTTTAGCTCACTCTTTATTCAAGACCTCAAAATTCTTTAATAATTTTACTAATGAATTTAGATTCATATTCACTGTTAACAAGTGATTTTCATAATAAAGATATTGCAGGTCAAATTAAAATTGAAATTAAATAAAGATATTTTCATAATAATTTTTTATAATTTTGAGTTAAGTTAATTGATTAGATTAATATTTAATTAATTAATATTTTTTTTAATTAATAAAATTTATTAATTTACAGAGGTTTTACTGTAATTTGATTTCTTTCCTTTTCTCCACCATGATGTTTGCAAAATATTTTGTGGGGTCATGAAATCCTAACTTTTGGAAGTGATATCTTATTGGAAGTGTGTATAGTACAAAAACTGTGTTTCCTCTTATCATTTCATTTATAGTTTATTATTCAACAATAAGAGAAGAGTTCTATCATTTGAGAAGCTTTACGAAAAACCACCCAAATGGAATTATATGTTCTAAATTTATATCCACCACCAACCTTTAATAAAGATATTAGGGCAAATGAAGCTTATTTTTTTCTTTTTAACCTCCATTTTTTTGAAATAATAATGAGATATGGAGTTTAGAGTACATATGTTTTCTTTGTAAGTTGAAAATGAGTTAAAATCAAGAAGCATCCAATACTTGTGATTGTTCCTTTTTTATATCTATAGATACTTGGGCCTTCAATCACATTCAATTGAATAAATTTCGGTTGGACCCACATTGATATTACAATATCGGAATGGGACCCACTTTACTTTTCTTTGTAATGGTTGTGTCCCACCACCAAGGTGCAAACGATGTTCTACAACATTAGTGTAAACTAAAGATGCAAACCCCATTATGAGTTTCTGACTCATGTCAAAATTCCATGTGCACGAAGATAGTTCTTTTAATCTTTAAAATTTATTAATAATTTAATTTATTTTTTATTTTAACTAAAGTAGTATTAATCATAAGAAATTTTAGTGTTGTTATGATATATTTTATATTTTTGTATGTGTAGAAAAAGACGAGACAATTAATTAAAAACATCACATCATATCTCATATGCAATCATGGTTTTAGATAGTAATTAATTTGTAGCCAAACATGAAATTTCAACATACATTATGGAACTATAAAATTATGTTTAATAATGAGAAAATTTCAGGATATATATAATTAGTGTCAAGCGTTATTTCTATATATTATTATCTACAAATAATCTAAATTATTAATAACTGGATAAAATAAAAAAAATAATCCTTCCGAGTGTGAAAAAAAATTAATTTAATTAAAGACTTAAATTACATTCATACCAATAAACTTAATCATGAGTTGAGATATTCGCTCGACTCATTAGATAAAAAAAAAATTTAAATAAATGTTTTTTTCTCTAAATTTGATTAGTCTGAACCTCAAAAATCTAATTATTTTTGAGTCAAATTTGATATCCGCTCTATGAATTATATATATATATATATGTATATTAAAAAATATATAATATGAGGAACAAAATTCATAATATTTAGATTCCAAATATAGTTTAACCAACAAACCACTTGAATAATTTTGTCAAATTATGTCAAAATATATTTATATTTTAAAATATTTTCACTAAGACTTGAATTTAATATGCCCATTTTTCTTTTTTAATTTTCCAATTTTTCTTTATTGCAGGAAAAATTTATTGAAATTTTAGGTTGGAATGTTTCGGACCTAGAAACATATATTTGCAATAGATCTGAGCCTAGGCAATGGTTTATACTCGATCAATTAATGAAGACCAAATCGAACTTGAACTTAATACAAAATAACTGGCCACAGAGTGGATATTTATGGATTTGAGGACTTCCTAATTGCAAAGCCCAATATCTATTTCGGAAAAACTGTATGGGACTATAGCTACAACGGACCCATGGTGGGCAATAGAGCCCAAATATTTCCTTAACATTAGCGAAACTTCCGAGTAAAAGATTTGAAGTTGAACCAGAAGTAGCAGCATTAGGTTAACGGTTACCTGCTATAGGAAAAAGACAAGAAAAAGAAAAGGGTGACACCGGCTCACCAACGTTAAAATTCTTTAATCACCAGCCGTTTTCTTGCTGGACGTGAACTTGTTTTATTTTTAATATATTTCTTCAACGTGTCCACCCAGCTGTACACGTTTTTTGTTTTGGCCCACACGGTTATTTTCCCTATATAATTCTTTCAGACTTCTCCCATTTCTCTTCATCACTTATCATTTTCAAGAATCAAGAAACTAAATCTTGTTTTTGTACTTTCTTGATTCTTTCTTTAAATCATATTCATCAAGATTTATTCATTTATAATGGCATCTCAGGCTATATTCAAGTCTTTGGCTGTTGTTTTCTTGGTTGCAGTTCTTGCTGTTGCCTCTGTTTCAGCTCAAGATTTGGGAAATTTGGCACCTGCTCCAGCTCCTAATATGGATAAAGGAGCTGCTTATTCCTTGGGAATGTCTGGAGCTGTGATTTGCTCTTCTCTTTTGTTGTCTATGCTTGCTTTCTTGAAGCACTAAATCTTGATCAGATCTGAGATGGGTTTTTCATTGTTTATAGATCATATACATACATATTACTATGTGGAGAGAGATTATTATTATTACTTACATTATTTTTTGATGGATTGAGATGAGGATGATCGTCATTTGATTCATTTGTTTAGTTATAGAATGGAATAAAGGATTTATATGGGCTGTATTTTATCTTTCACTACCATTATGAGGATTATATATACACATTGGATTTTATATTATTAATTTTGTTATATATATAGATTCATTTTTCCATTTTATTTAGGTAATTTTTCTTTTGTTAAATTCATATTATATATATATGTGTGTGTGTTTATATTAGACGATCTAGTCCTTTTTTAATAAAATTATATATATATATGTAGAATGTCATAATTTTTATCAAATTTGGATCTCCTTCAAATGACAACAGACAAGTAAAAAATTAGAAGAGATAAATTCATGACTAAACACTACTCAGAACGAAAGTTAAATTTATAAAAAAAATTAAAATAAGTATTTGAAAATAAATTATTAAATAAAGCATCTTAAAATAACATAACTAATGTATAATCAATATGGCATATAAATGATAATTGTATTTTCTTTTTCTTTTTATTAATTTAAATCATCAATAATTTATTTTTATGTTTTCAATAAGTTAATAAAATATACATGAATATTTCTACACGTATCTATCAATAATAATAATTATGTTATTAATGAATACGATTTTACATATTATTATTAGTATTAGATGTTTGAAAAGATTTATTTTATAAGATATTATTATTAAAATATATGGATCGAAGGGATTCGTTTCATGACCTATGCAATTTAAGACCACTTCACTTCAGATTTTAGACCATTTCCAAGGAATAAATAATAATAATTAAAAAATTTATATTAAAATCTTTATAAATTAATATTCGATTAATTAATAATATTTATAATATTTAAAATTTTAAATTAAATTAATATTCGATTAAAAAAATTTAAGAGTTTCAACATTATTGTATTTCTTTTATAGTTGTCAAAATTAGACCGGATCAATTGATCGAATAAAAAAGATTGGAAATTAGAAAATTGAAAATCGAATTAAAGATCGATTTGGACAGTCTCTAAAAATTTATCCTAAAAAATCTGTGAATTGACTTGTTAATTTATAACCGGTCAAATTGAATCGATTTTTTCGGTTCGAGCGAATATGATTTTATTTTATTTTTATTTTTTTTTTTGTTTTTTAATATATATATATATATATATATATATATATATCAATTTTTTCTGAGCCAAATCTTTCATCCTTTAACTTTCTGTATTCAACCATTTTTTAACCAGTCTTGTTCTTGACAACATTGATTTCTTCGCTGTCCTTCCCCAGTCACAAGGGACTATAGTAATTGCACAAGTCAAATATTTAGGACATGTGTCGGTAAATTACCGGCGGTGACCTTTAATAAATTAAGGTACTTTCATTCATCAAAATCTATTCAATTTTTTGTCATTGTCATATTCAGATTATTAATGTCTTATGAGAGTATTTATTTTTTTTCTCAACACCAACTAATTAACAAACTTGTACGGAAAATATGATGTGTTTTTAAGTTCACCAGCCATTATATTTTTTCTTTTGATTTATAAAACATTTTCTTATATATAGGATCAAATATTTATTTCTTCATAAAAAAAGGGTTTTACTTCTTTTTTTAAAATATAGTTCTAAATCAAGCAAAATAAAATAAAAAAACTTAATTTATATATATTTTATGAAACATACACCCGCTCAGTGTAAATAAGTATTTTATTTAAAAAAAACTCATATTTAATTTATTTTAAATTAATAGATGTATTATTATTAAATAAAAGTTTGTTGATGTAGTTAAACTTGATAAATTGAATCTTTAAAATTTATGAATAAAATTATAAATTGAATGGAACAAATTTTTAAAAATTTAATTTTTTAAATTTAAATTTACTTCAAATTTGTAGGAATAATTTCTCTAAATTGATTAGTGGCAGCTTCATCTACAAAAATCTCCATAAAAAACAGATGGCATGACCCAATAGGGCCCCAAAATGGCAAAATTTGAATACAAAAACAAATTGTGATTGGACTTTTTAGATTAATTATTGAATATGGCAATTAAAACATTGAACATTTCAAAGAAAAACACCAAAATCAAAGCGTTAGTATTCAATCTTTCCCATTTTCAGAACTTTCACTACAAGTTACAGATCCTTAGTGTGTAAGAAGAAGCCCAACCAACCACGAACCCATGTGGCTGCCACCCAATATTTTGACATAAAGAAAAAAAGAAAAGAAAAGTTCCCTTTGCTTTCTGGACACAAACTGCTCTCACCTGTCCACACGACACAACTGTCACAGATTTTGTTTATTTATTCACATTAAACCCTATAAATACCCTTCAAAAGCCCAAATCAAAAAATCATCAAATAACACACAAAAAAAGAAAAACACCAATTACTTTTCTTTCTACATTAATTTCACTTTCCTTTATCTTTGTAACATCAAACTCTTTTAGAAATATGGCACAGTTGAGCAAATTCAAGGCTATGGCTTTGTTCGTTTTGGTATTGGCAATGTATTTTGCAAGTGTTAAAGGTCAAGAATTTGATATGACACCAGCACCAGCACCAGCACCATCCATGGACAAGGGAACTGCCTATTCTATGGGAATTTCAGGAGCTATGATTTGCTCTTCCCTTTTATTCTCTCTGCTTGCTTTCTTGAAACATTAAATGGATTTTAATCCTACTATTCTTGGTTGGGTTTTTTAGTTTTATGCTTTTGAGGGATTGTGTTTGGGTGGGTTTTCTTGAATTTGTTTGGCTTGTAATTCTTGATAAATATTATATCATTATTGTTCATATATAGTTAAAAATAAATTAATTATAGAGAGAAAAGAAATAAAATATTTATTCTTGGCATTATTTATTTTTATTTGGCCATATTCCATTTCAAATTTAGCTTGAGAATCTGAAAAAAAATATATAATGGAAGAATAAATATAAAAAAAAATCTGAAAAATAATATAATTAATATGATAATAAGGTAATGCACAATCTATTTTCTTTTTGTTTTTATTTAAACCATCCAGAATATTTTTTAAATTTATTTATTTAATATTATCTGAATTTTTTTTTCTAAACAACATTCTTGAGGAACTCTTTAGAGAAAAATTACATAGTGAAATGGTGATTATAATTGTGATTTTTAGTTGAAATGATAAACTAATTAAATGAAAACATATGATTTGATTTTTTTTTACAGATCAATTAATTTTAGAAGATTTATTTTTCTCTCTAATGATAGAGGATTGTAATTTTTTAATTTTTTTAAAAATCACACCACATTTTTTCATTTAATTAATTTGTTATTTCAACTAGAAAGAATCACAGTTATATCATATAATAAAACAAATATAATTAATACGGTAATAAGATAATATACAATTTATTTTGTTTTTGTTTTTATTTAAACCATCAAGGATATTTTTTAAGTTGGTTATATATATTAGCCCCCAATTCTTTAAATTCCTCGTGTTATATAAAATGTAATTGAAATTAAACATGTAAATATTCTAAAAATCTTTTTGTATGATTTATAGTATTCTTAACCTTTAAGTTTGGTTTGAAATTTTTAAGATTTCTTATTTAAAAAATAAGAAAATTAATAAATTGTTTTTTATTCAAAAATACACAAAGCTTAATAATTGAGATGCATAGACAATATATCAATTTTGAAATTACGATATCTTTATTTTATCTTTTATAATATACTTTTTTATGAAATTGCTCGATATCGGATTCAAACAGGGTAGAATCCATAAGAGATAAAAATCTTTCAACACTTATTTTCTATATTTACAATATTCAAACTCGATATTTTAATTAAAAGGAACGAGCTCTTACCAGTCCAATCAAATGAAAAAATTTCTTGGCATGATTTTTTTATTTATTTTATTTTAATTCTAAAGTGAAAATAATTATTTTTTTATATGATAAATGAATATTTTAAAATTAACCTCAATAAAATCATTTTAATTTTTCCCTGAATTTCTTATAAAATAGAGTAAAATATAAAAAATTTCTTATATCATATAACAAATATATCGTTTATTACATATATTTTAGATTATTGATTTTATACCCAAGAGTTTCAATAATAATAAAAAGAATTATGAAATGTAGTTTTTCATTTATACAAGCGAGATTAATGCTTCATAATTGGATAAAAAATTTGTGAAGTGTGGAGATATTGTCTTGTCTCAACCACCCAAAATTTAAATGAATTTTGGCAAAATTATAGTTTATGCAATTTTGGCCATTTAGAGGATGAAAGAGATTATTATTTTTTTTTTTTTGGTATACTAGATATGCTACGATGATGCATCAATGCAATAATTGATAATAAATCACATATAAATTTAATTGTATTTTAGTTTAATAATAATATGAGATTATTTTACAAGTGAATGTTAGATTTAAATATTATCAATTAAATTAATGCTAAAAAAACACAAATTTTAGAAAAATTGCCCAATAAAGATTTCCTTGCAGCCAAAAGCTTTGATGGATTTTTGCAATCAAAGGCTATATATGCAATTTTAGTAACTAAACTTTGTAGCTATACAATTTCACCATCCTGAGAGAACAGCTATATTATTAATTTATATAATAAATAATGATATTATTTCATAGTTTTTAGATTATTGAATATGACAATAAAAAATATTGAACTTTTCAAGGAAAAATTACACCAAAATCAAGCCCTATACTATTCAGACTTTCTTACTTTCAGAACTTTCACGAGTTAGTCTTGAAGAACCAACCACAAAACATGTGGCTACAACCCAATATTTTGACATGAAAAGAATGAAAGGAAAAAAGAAGTTCCCTTTACTTTCTTGCCACAAATTGTTCACACCTATCTACATGATACAACTGTCCCCAAATTTATTTTTTGGGTCCACATTTCCTTCCCATTAAACCCTATAAGTACCCTTGAAAAACCCAACTCAAAAGTCATCAAATCACACAAAAACACTAATTACTTCTTTCTACATTAATTTCACTTTCTGTTATCTTTATTCTTTTAGAAATATGGCACAATTGAGCAAAACCAAGGTTATGGCCTTGTTCGTTTTGGTTGTGGCAATGTATTTTGCAAGTCTTAAAGGTCAAGACTTTGATATGGCTCCAGCACCAGCACCAGAACCATCCACGTACAAGGGAGCTGCCTATTCTATGGGAATTTCAGGGGCTATGATTTGCTCTTCCCTTTTATTGTCTCTGCTTGCTTTCTTGAAAGACTAAATAAATTTTAATCCTTAATATATGCTTTTGAGGGAACATGTTGGGTGGGTTTTCTTGAATTTATTTGTTTTGTAATTTTTGATATTTTAACATTATTTTTCATGTAGTTAAAAATAAATTCTTGGCATTTATTTTTGTTAAGCACATGTAATGACAATGATACTATATATATATATATATATATTGTTAAGCACATGTAATGACAATGATACTATATATATATATATATATATATATATATTGTATTAAGAGAATTGAGTACTACATATATTGCCCTTCTTCTTTCTATTATAAATTTATAATTTCATTTCCATTTTCATTTTGGCTAAGAATCTCAATGGATTATTGTGGATCCAATATTCCTTCATGTTTTGTAAGTATATTAAAAGAAAAAATGAATTAATTTAGCAAAATCAAGAATAATCTTTTTTTTCTTCTTCTTTTCTCATTAGAGAGAGAGGAAAAAAAAAGAAGAAAATAAATAAAATAATAGAGAATATTAGTCCAATGGATTGTAAAGGCGAAAGCTTGACTCAACCTTTTTTTTCCCCTTGAAGCTTCTGATATCATTATGGATAGTCAATTTTTAACAATAACCAAGATATATATATACTAACTATCTGAAATATCTAGCTATAGAACAAGTTAATAATTAATAATAGAGGTAATTAATGAGTTTAACATCAAGGTTTCACAACTCAAAAGATGAAATATAATCAACTAATTACTTCCTTCACAAAACAAAACATACATCATATTGAACAGAAAAGTGTTCAATGTTGGCTATGGAGCTTACATATATCATAAACTCACAATTTCATAGTATTCGAGACGACTTCAATAGCACTGAATCTGTGTTATGTTTTACTTGCATGAACTTCAGACAACAATTGTTCCAAAATTTAATATTATTCTTTTTTCTTTTTTGGCTGCTCCTCAAAAAATGGAGACACTGGATTTATCCATTGTTTGGCCAAGAAAGTAGAAGACAAGCAAAAAAGTAGAAAACAAAATAACAAGACCAGCCATTCTAAACAATCTTGGACCCAATAGAAAAAGTAGTAGAAAAATAAACTTGGTTGACAAAAGAAGAAATGTACACATGAAACCAATGTAAAATACTACACACACACAAATAATTAAGAAGATCATTATATTTAAAACCAAAATAAACTAGTACTTAATACAAGAAAATCTAGTTAATATAAAACTCTAACTTTGATAATGAGTCTTACAGTTGATATAAGTAGAGCTTCAAGCAAGAAGCAACTGCAAAGGGCTCTTTCATGAACTGGATAAAAACCTGCTTTGCTTCGGTATTTCTTCCATTTTTATTCAGTATAGAACGCATGCATTAATCAATATGCAAATTTTTTTGGAGTTATTATACAGATAGATACTTAAGATATTCTTAATAATTGTTGTTATGTTTTATTTTCCTTAATTTGGGATTTTATTTAATGTTTTATTCGGTTATATATGATTCAATTTGAAATATAAAACTATTCATAGATATAGAAAATTAACTAATGCATTAAAATACCACTTTTTGGACTAAAGAATTACTAAAGCAAGTAAAGGACATGCATAAACCAACACAAGCCATGGAAGATCAAGAAATTTCCAGGAAGTTGCCAAATTCTTGATGTGCCTATGGCAACGTATCAAACAACAATAAAATAAAAAATAAAAGTTTAGGTGGAATATAAATATATTAATATATAGTTTATGATATAAGATAGACACCACTGCAAAAATGAACAACTTTTTAACCTTAATTGTGTTCTTGAATCATCAATTGATTTCCTTAATATAATTTTCATATGCATCACTTTATAATACAATTCATATGAAAATTATTATATAAGAATACATAAAAAAAATTTAATATGAAATCACTGGATAAGATATAAATAAAAAAATCATATTAATAAAATATATCATCATTTATTGATTTAGCATATAAAATAAATCAATTTTTTCTAATTCATAACAATAGAATAATTCAAATTAACTTTCATAATACATTATTTAGGTGACTTAATCCAAAAATTAAAGCAAACACGCAATTTTAAAATACAACCCAACAGCCCTTGATTAGTAACATGAATGAAGTAACAAATGTACACAACTGGTGTACAGTTGCAAAAATGTCAAGTACCTCAAAGTAGTTAAAATGGATTGTGCTCCACATTTTCTTGCACCAGACTTGCACAACTACAGGATTATGTATAAACCAGTACAGAGTCCACATTAAGGTAAATGCAACTCTTAAGATAGCAGAAATGGAAAATTTTACTTTATGAGCATAAGTTGGTTATATCACAATAGCAAAGAACAAATGATGCACATAAATTGGAACAAATGAAACACATTGAAAATTGAATAATATTGGTTGGACCCACATTGATCTATCGGAGTGGGACCCTCTCTACCTTTATCCGTAATGGTTGTGTCCCAAAGCCACCTCCAAGATGCAAAGGTTGTCCTACAACATTAGTGTAAACTCAAGATGCAAACACCATTATGAGTTTCTGACTCTTGTCAAAATTCCATGTGCACGAAGATAGTTCTTTTAATCTTTCAAATTTATTAATAATTTAATTTATTTTACTAAAGTAATATTAATCATAAGAAATTTTACTGTTGTTATGATATAATTAAAAAGTTATATATGTTTTTGTATGTGTAGAATAAGACGAGACAATTAATCGAGGAGACAAATTTTTAAGGAATGCTCTCAATATCACATCATGTCTCATATTTAAAAATGGTTTTAGATAGTAATTAATTGCAGCCAAACATGAAATTTCAACATACATTATGCAACTAGAAAATTATGTATATGTATGTTGAAGAAGTGAAAAAAATATATATATTATCTCTGTCCGAAAAAGATAAATTTATTTTTATTTTTATATAAATTAAAAAAAAATAATTAATTTAATTAAAATAATAATTTTTATTTTATATTTTTCACAAATACCCTTCATTTATATTAATAAATAATTATATTAAAAATGATTATCATTTAATTTTTTAATATTAATTATACACATCAATAAAATTTCATTACCAATAAAATTTCATTTAATGATAAGTCTCACCACCTATAAAATTTTAATTTTCAAATTTTCAATAAAATTTTATTACCAGTAAAATTTCATTTAATTTTAGCATGCATGTATTGTTTAATTCAATATTTAATTACTTGTTTGTTGATAAAAATATGGTGTGTGAAATATTAAATATGGATATATTAATAAATTAATATATCAACTACTCTTTAAAAAAGAAAATTGACTATAATTTCGAACAGATAAAAAAGCAAAGTGAGTTCATATTTTTCGGATGAAAATAATAATAATTTGATTGAAGACTTGGATTATATCCATATCAATAGACTCGATCTGATAAAAAAAAAAAAAGGTTTGAATAAATGATTTTTCCTTGAAATCTGACCGGTTTGAACTCTAAGAAACTCAATTATTTTTGGGTCAAATTTGATATTTTCTTGACCAACAGATCACTTGAATAATTTTATTAAATTATATTAAAATACATTAATATTTTAAAATATTTCTCACTAAAATTTGAATTTAATATGTCAACTTTTCTTTTTCAATTTGCCAATTTTTCTTTATTGTAGGAAAAATTTATTGGAATTGTAGGTTTGATGTTTCGGGCCTAGAAACATATATTTTCAATAGAAGGTTTATATTCGATCAATTGGACCGAATCCAGCTTGAACTTAAAAAAAAAAAAATATCTGAGCAGACAAGACGCTACCAAACCCAGTCCCGCCGAAGAATGAATAGGTCTACATATCAATAACAGGCCACAGAGTGGACATTTATGGATTTGAGGACTTCCTAATTGCAAAACCCAATATTTAGTGTGGAAAAACTGTATGGGCTATAGCTGGGCCATGGTGCAACTGAGCCCTAAAATTTCATTGACATTAACGAAGCTTCCTGGTAAAAGTGTTGAAGTTGAACCGGAAGCAGCAGTATTAGGTTAACGGTTAGCTGCTATAGGAAAAAACAAGAAAAGGGTGACACCTACCCACCAACGTTCAAATTCTTTAATCACTAGCCGTTTTCTTGTTGGATGTGAACTTGTTTTTTCTTTAATATATTTCTTCAACGTGGCCACCCAGCTGTCCACGTTCTTTGTTTAGGCCCACACGGTTGTTTTCCCCATATAATTCTTTCAGACTTCTCCCATTTCTCTTCATCACTTCTCATTTTCAAGAATCAAGAAACTAAATCTTGTTTTTGTACTTTCTTGATTCTTTCGTTAAATCATATTCATCAAGATTTATTCATTTACAATGGCATCTCAGGCTGTATTCAAGTCTTTGGCTGTTGTTTTCTTGGTTGCAGTTCTTGCTGTTGCCTCTGTTTCAGCTCAAGATTTGGGAAATTTGGCACCTGCTCCAGTTCCTAATATGGATAAAGGAGCTGCTTATTCGTTGGGAATGTCTGGAGCTGTGATTTGCTCTTCTCTTTTGTTGTCTATGCTTGCTTTCTTGAAGCACTAAATCTTGATCAGATCTGAGATGGGTTTTTTCATTGTTTATAGATCATATACATACATATTACTATGTGGAGAGAGATTATTATTGTTACTTATTTTATTTTATTTTTTGATGGATTGAGATGAGGATTATTGTTGTTTGATTCATTTATTTAGTTGTAGAGTGGAATAAAGGATTTATATGGGCTGTATTGTATCATTCACTATCATTATGAGGATTATATATACATATTATTTTTTATTATTAATTTTGTTATATATATATATGATTTATTTTTCCATTTTATATGGGTAATTTTTTTTTGGTAAATTCAGTTTTCCATATATATATATATATGTTTCTATTAGACTATCTAATTCAAATTTTGACATCCCATGCCTAAATGATATACTGAATCTAAAGACACTTGCACATGCTTGTAACATTTTACAATTAAAAAAATATTTAAGAGTAATTATTTTAAATAAAATATAATTATAAAATAATTATGATAAATAAATATAAATAAATTAATATATAAATGAGTCGAATGATAAAAAAAATAAAAATTTTAATTGAGTTATATATATATATATATATAATTATTTTATTTTTCACTATTTTTTATTTTTTAATTTATTTTTTTAATTAATTAGTTAAAAAAATCGATAAAAAATAAAATGCAAAATGTAAAGATGAAGTGAAGGAAAATAAAAATAAAGAATAAGAAATAGATAAATAAACAAATAAACTTAGAGTTTTGCGTTTCCTAGAACCTTTAATTTCACACGAGGACTTTTGAATGGATCTATATTGCATTATGTTCTCTTTTGTTCCCTTTAGGACAAAGGCCAACGAAACAAGAGCTATATGGCATACATCACTTTAATTTCAATTATTGATTCTTGGCCATATATTTCCATTTCAACTTTAGCTTGAAAAGGTTGATAATCAATATATATTAAATATCTAACTTTAATTCACTAATATTAAAATTCTCTCCAAAACAATTAGGTATCAAATTTAAATCTCCATTTGAACATGAACAGACAAATAAAAAATTAAAAGAGACAAATTTATGACTAAACACTATTCGAAACAAGTTATAAATTTGAAAATAAATTGTTAAATAAAGCAACTAAAATAACATAACTAATGTATAATCAATATGGCATATAAATGATAATTGTATTTTCTTTTTATTTTTGTTAATTTGAATCATCAATAATATATTTTGATTTTTTTTATTATGTTTTCAATAAGTTATTAAAATATAAATGAATATCTATACACGTATCTATCAATAATAATAATTATGTTTTCAATGAATACGATCATTCAGGTATGTTCATTCATCAAAATTTAATTATTAAGGTATGTTCATTTATCAAAATTTATTCATGAATTAAATCTTAAAATTTTATAAACTAAATTATAAATTGAATGGATTATATTTTTAAAAATTTAATATTTTTTAAATTTAAATTCATCTCAAAATATAAATATATTTTTATTCCAATCGCACATATATAAATAATAAATAGGAGGAATATCATACTTAATAATTTTTCTAAATTAATTAGTGGCAGCTTCATCTACAAAAATCTCCATAAAAGAACAGATGGCATGACCCATATGAGCCCCAAAATGGCAAAATTTATTCTTGCAATTTTCCATTTATTCTTGGCAAAATATATTAATTAAATATAGAGAGAAAAGAAATAAAATATTTATTCTTGGCATTATTTATTTTTATTTGGCCATATTCCATTTCAAATTTAGCTTGAAAATCTGAAAAACAATATAATGGAAGAATAAATATTAAAAAAAAAATCTTAAAATAACATAATTATTATGATAATAAGGTAATGTACAATCTATTTTCTTTTAGTTTTTATTTAAACCATCAAAGATTTTTTTTTTTAATTTATTTATTTAATATTATCTGAATTTTTTACTTTAAAAATCAATATAATTATTATACAATTTATTTTCTTTTTATTTTTATTTAAACCATTAAAGATATTTTTTAAGTTGATTTTATATAAAGGGAGACGGAGTTTAGCCACCAATTCTCTAAATTCCTCGTCTTATATAAAATGTAATTGAAATTTTTATATTAATTTTTAGGTTATATAAAATATAATAAACATGTAAATATTCTAAAAATCTTTTGTATGATAAATAAAGAAATGATTAATGATACAATCAATCAATAAATTATGACTTAATTATTCATTCTATCAATAAAATTTTCATCTAATCGAAATAATTAAGAATTTCGAATTAAAATAATAATATTATTGAAATATCAGAATTATTTTGATATTTATTTTTTATTTTTACTTTTTATAAAAAGTATAAATATATATGAAATATATAAATATATAGAAAATATACAAATATATAAGAAGTACTAAAAGAAATTCTTTGTTTTTTAAAAGAAATTCTTTTTTTTTAGGTAATTCCTAATCAATAAAAGAATAGGAATTGAATAGAGTATCTTCCAATTGTTTTACAGAGTTAATTGGGAGATTCGATCAAATGGAAAAAAGGGTATGTAAAAAAAAAAAAAAGTAATTTATTATTATATAATAGATAGTGATCTATCTTAATTAGTAATCTTAACTCTTAAGTATGGATAAAAAATTTTAAGATTTCTTATTTAAAAAATAAGAAAATTAATAAATTACTTTTTATTCAAAAATACATAAAGCTAAATAATTGAGATGCATAGACAATCTATTAATTTTGAAATTTTGATATCTTTATTTTGTATTTATAATATATTTTTAATAAATCAAATGAAAAAGTTATTGTAATGAACTTTTTCTATTTTATTTTAATTCTAAAGTGAAAAAAATAATTATATTTTTTATATGATAAATGAATATTTTAAAATTTGATCCCAATAAAATCATTTTAGATTCATCCCTGAATTTAAATAGAGTAAAATATAATAAAATATTAAAATTAATTATATATAATTTTTAATTGTCTAATAAAGATTTCTTATATAATATAATAAATAAATCATTTATTTCATATATTTTAGATTATTGATTTTATACTCATGAATTTGGATAATTATAAAATATGTAATTTTCATCAATATAAGCAAGATTAATACTTCATAGTTGAATTGAAAATGAATGAAAATGGATGAATTATGGAAATATTATCTCATAAAAGTGTATCAACCATTCACAATTTAAATGAATTTTGGCAAAATTATAATTTATGCAATTTTGGCCATTTAAAGGATGAATAAGATTATTGTTATTATTATTTTTATATTAAATATGCTAGGATGATGCATCAATGCAATAATCGAAAATAAATCACGTATAAATTTAATGGATATTTTAATTTAATGATAATACGAGATTGTTTTAGAAGTGAATGTTATAGTTGAAATACTACCAGTTAAATTAATGCCAAAAAAAAAACACAAATTTTGCAAAAATTACCCAATAAAGATTTCCTTACAACCAAAAGCTCAGATGGATTTGGCAATCAAAGGCTATATAATATATGCAATTTTAGTGACTAAACTTTGTAGCTATACAATTTCACCATCCTGAGAGAACAGCTATATTATTAATTTATATAATAAATAATGATATTATTTCATAGTTTTTAGATTATTGAATGTGACACAATAAAAACATTGAACTTTTCAAGGAAAAATTACACCAAAATCAAGCCCTATTCTATTCAAACTTTCCTACTTTCAGAACTTTCACAAGTTTGTCTTAAAGAACCAACCACAAAACATGTGGCTACAACCCAATATTTTGACATAAAAAGAAAGAAAGAAAAAAAAAAAAGGTTCCCTTTACTTTCTTGCCACAAATTGTTTTCACCTATGTACATGATACAACTGTCCCAAAATTTATTTTTTGGGTCCACATTTCCTTCACATTAAACCCTATAAATACCCTTGAAAAACCCAACTCAAAAATCATCAAATCACACAAAAATACTAATTACTTCTCTCTCTACATTAGTTTCACTTTCTTTTATCTTTATAACATCTTATTCTTTAAAAAATATGGCACAATTGAGCAAATTCAAGGCTATGGCTTTGTTCTTTTTGGTTGTGGCAATGTATTTGGCTAGTGTTAATGGTCAAGAATTTGATATGGTACCAGCACCAGCACCATCCATGGACAAGGGAGCTGCTTATTCTATGGGAATTTCGGGGGCTATGATTTGCTCTTCCCTTTTATTATCTCTGCTTGCTTTCTTGAAACATTAAATGAATTATAATCGTTATTTTTATTCTTGATTGTGTTTTTTCTAGTTTTATGCTTTTGAGGGGTTATGTTTTCTTGAATTTATTTGTTTTGTAATTCTTGATATTGTAACATTATTTTTCATATATAGTTAAAAATAAATTAAATACATAGAGAAAAGAGATAAATAATTTATTCTTGGTATTTATTTTTGTCAAGCATATGTAATGATAATAATACTATATACACATACACATTGTGTTAAGAGAAATTAAGTACTAGATTGTTCTTCTTCTGTTGCTTTTTGTTTCTTTCTTTTTTTTTTTAAATTATTTTCTATTACAAGTTCTTTTCGATTTTCATTTTGGTTTTCTTTTATCATTTGAGTGTAAAAGAATTGAGCTTAAGAATCTCAATGGATTATTATGGATCCAATATTCCAGCATGTTATGTAAGTATATTGAAGAAAAAAAAATGCTATATAACAAGTTAATGATTAATAATGGAGGTAATTAATGAGTTTAACATCAAGGTTTCACATCTCAAACAACAAAAATAATCAACTAATTACTTCTTTCACAAAACAAAACATACATCATATTGACAAAATAGATTACAGAAAAGTGTTCAATGTTGGTTATGGAGCTTACATATATCATAAACTCACAGCTATGCAGTATTTGAGACGATTTTAGTAACACTGAATCTGTGTTATGTTTTGCTATCATAAACTTTGGACAACAATTGTTCCAAAGTTCAGTGATTTTTTTTTTCTGCTCCTCAAAAAAAGGAGCCACTGGATTTATCCATGATTTGGCCAAGAAAGAAGAAGAGAGGAAAAATAGAAAACAAAACAACGAGACCAGCCATTCTAAACAATCTTGGACCCAATACAAAAAGAAGTAGAAAAATAAACTTGGTTGACAAAAGAAGAAATGCACACATGAAACCAATGTAAAATATTACACACACACAAATAATTAAGAAGATCATTATGTTTAAGGTTGATGATGAGTCTTTCAGTTGATAGAAGTAGAGATTCAAGCAACTGTAAAGGAAAGGGCTCTTTCTGAACTGGATAAATACCTGTTTAGCTTCCGTATTTCTTCTTCTTTTTTTAATCAGTATAGAACACATGCATTAATCAATATGCAATTTTTTTGGAATTATTATATTACAGATAAGATATTCTTAATCTTTGTTTTTATGTATATTTTTTCTTAATTTGAGATTTTATGTAATCTTTTATTCAGTTAAATATAATTCAATTTGAAATATAAAATCTCTTCATAGACATAGGAATATTAACTAATACATTCATATTCCATTATTTATACTATGAATTATTAAAACAAATGAAGGACATGCATAAACCAATTCAAGCCATGGAAGATAGGCCAATTAATTTAATCAAGAAATTTCCAGGAAGTTGCCAAGTGCTTGACGTGCCTATGGCAAGGCATCAAACAACCAAAAAAATAAAAAAAAGTTTAGGTGGAATCTAAATATATAAATATATAGTTTATGTTGAGATAGACACCACAGCAAAAGTGAAGAACTTAACCTTGATTAATCGAGTTTTTGAATCATCCTTTGATTTCCATAGTATAGTTTCCATATGCATCACTCTCTAATACAGTTCATAAGAACTGAATAAATCGAATTAACTTTCACAACGTAATTATTTAGATGAGTTCATTCAAACATAAAAGCAAACACACAATTTTAAAATACAACCAAGCGGCCAGACGTGGCAAGAGATGTAAGATTAAGCAGCCAGATGCGGCAAGAGATGTAAGATTAAGGACAGTTTGACACAGCTTATGAAAATAGCTTTTCATATAAAGAAAAGTTATTTTTCAATATATTTAAAATATCTTTTCATATAAAAAAAAAATTATTTTTTGATATATTTAAAATAGCTTTTTATATAAAGAAAAATTATTTGTCGATATATTTAAAAATAATTAATTATATATTTATATTTAATAAAATACAATTTAAAAACTGCTTATAAACTTATAATGAATTTTTATCTATTAATTTTTTAAAATTAGTTATACGTTTAATCTAAAATTCAGTTTTTTTAAAAAATTTCAATTTCTAACTTATTCAAATAGTTAAATTTAAACTATCTAGATAATTACTTTTATTAGTTTTGATATTTACCAAACATTATAAACTATAAACTGAGTCAAAATCAACTTCTCGACCAAAATAATTATTTTTATCCAAAAAAATTATTTTTTTCTTTCTATAAGATGTGCCAAAGGAGCACTAAGAATCCAATAATTGGCAAAATGACAAGCAAACAAGTTTTGAATAACAGCAAGTCAAAAATCGTATTTGACAATATTTCAATGTCAAAACCATTATACAAGCAACTCCTACAAAATGCAGCTTTACCAAGGAAGATCTAAACCTTAATAACACAATTACCCTGATATTCGTCCATCTCAGAAATCATGTAGACTATATATATACCTCATCATATTGAGGATAATTGGGGGAAAAAATTCCAGTAGCTAAACATAGTTCACTGTCCTTTCTGCTCCGAGGGAAGCATGCTGTGTTGGCAAACATCTATTATTCAAACTGATTTTTGTCAGCAAGTTTATAACTTATCATTAAATGTAGTTTTGCATGAGCTGACATTTTCTTCACACTATTATTTCATTTTAACATAATATGCAGTTTATTACATGCCTTCCAGCTTCCTGTAATTCTCTCTCCAGCAAGCAATCCTGCAATTTTGGCAACAGCAAGTAAATAGAAATTTAATGCAAGGATATTACTAAATAACCTCAAAATAATGTCTGATCGTTCACATTATTAATTATGTCTGCAATGGCAAAACACATATTAGAGCCTGTGAAAAGTAACGTGTATGAAGTAACAAATGTACACAACTCGTGTATAGTTGCATAATTTTCATGTACCTCAAAGTAGTTAAAATGGATTGTGCTCCACTTTTTCTTGCACCAGACTTGCACAACAACAGAATTATGCATAAACCAGTACAGAGTCCACAATAAGGTAAATGCAACTCTTAAGATAGCAGAAATGCAAAATTTTCCTTTGAGCATAAGTTGGTTATATCACAACAGCAAAGAACAAATGATGCGCATAAAACTAAACCATGCAAGCAAAATTAAACCATGCAGAATAAATTCTTATCAGAATCCAGGAAGAAAGGGGACATTTCCAAAAGCAGAAAGCATGTGGGAATTACCCGAATATTGATGAAACAAAGGAAAAAGAAAATGCTATGTGCCACCATCCCAGAAGATGCATATAGCGGCCCCGGAATTCGTGAATGTGCAATTAGCTCCCCAAAGTTTTATTTTTTTGAGCAAATAACCCATATGACATTGATTAGGAATTTAAAAAAAAATGCTAACAGTGGAAAATTTTAATGTTACTTTTCACCTTATAAATTTTTCACTATTTTAATAGATACTTCAAAATACTAATTTACTTACACTAAGGATTTGGAAAATATTAAAATTTGAAAAGAAATAAGATTTTGCCTTTCAGCATTTTAGATATAACTAATACCCAATCAGCATAATTTGGGGTCATGTGCTAAAATAATGAGTTTTGAGCTCAATTGAATATAATACAAAAGATCAGCGCACAATTGCATATCCACAAAATAGTGAAGGAGTAAAATTACATTTGGCCAAAAAAATAAGAAATGTTAAAATTGGAATGAACATTCATAAATAGATGGCCTTTTACCTCACAAGCAACTAGAGTTCTAAACAGGAAATTGAAGACCTTTCACAAGTTATATATATCTTGATATTGTCGCATAACCTGCATTTTTTAAGACAAGATTGAAGAGACTATAATCACTATGGCTTATCATGCATTCATCAGCATGTATTTCTATGCATACAACTATGCACACATGTGACTGTGAATGAAAAAAGAAGACTTCATACTTACACAGAAATGATTGAAAAGCCTGATTCAACTTATCTGCAAGCCACCAAGGAAATCTGAAAGCCTGAAAATACAAGAAATGTATTGAATAAAAATATAAACGATAAAGAAAAAAAAATAGAACGTAAGAAAGGACATACCTAATATTTTTAGCTATCACTGTATTTCCATCTTCAGCCCCAAGATGACGGAGAGCAGCTTCCTCCAAACGACCATCTCGGTAAGCATGCTGCAAAATTAGAACATCATAAATAAACACCTTACAAGCCTAAACTGACTGGCAAAGACGCAAGAAATAATTTAATCAATCGACACAGATTTATGTGAATGATGTGCCATTGCATAAGCTCATCTGTAATTTCCCAGTCACATACCACAAGACTTCAAATGGGAAATAAATGTATTACGATATCTACAATGGCCCATCTATTTCATAACATAATTTTTTTATTCTTTCTTTTAGGCACAGAACCACACAAATGTTATAAACACCCATTCTCCCTGGAGGAAAAGATTTAGGAGGGAAAAGGATGTGCAACGAGGAAAATTCAAGAAGGCAGAGAATATTCTGAGAAGAACAAATAAACAAATTCAAACACACAACAGAGCGAATAAAACTCTTCAGAATTTCAGCCTTTTCATTAACATTATGTAACTAAATATGTGCTTCAAGCCTTCAGCTTAGCTTATGAAAGTACATCAACCAATACATGTCCCTGCTGTTAAATTTCCACATTGCTTTGCTGGAAATATATTAATAGGCCAAATCAATATCCTGGCCGGCAACCTAGATTTAATGCAAACATAATCACTTTCTTCATAAACACAATTCAGACATATAAATAAACTACAAGCTCCATCTATTCCTAAATGCTCAAAATACTAGGATGTCAAAAGCCAAAATGACCAACTCCAAATTTCAAGCAGAAGAAAGAAACTCTTGCAACATGGAAAAATCTAACAGCTTAGAAGAGAAAATTATCCTCATCACTGGAGGTGTCACTTGATAAATTCAGCTGCATTAATAGAAAATCCATATAATCTTCATCAAAATATTCCTCAGCATCAAAGATGTTGAATTCATCTTCCTCAATTAAGTGCTCAAAGTCAAAGACATCAAATAATGCATTCATATTATCCACAACACTGGATCTGCAAGGACGTGGCCTCCGTGGAGGGGGTCTGCGATATTTCCATATGTATGAGCCTGGCTTGACAGTATGCTGGAACACAACACAAGATTGTATCCATTAAAGGAGTCATACTAACGCTCTCCGCAATGAAAGTAAATGAATACAAAGGTTTATATTTCTGAGAGCTACTAAAGAACTCAGGGTAAGCCATTTCAATTGCACCTTCAAAAATCTTACCAAATGAGAAAAAAAAAAATGAAACAGTACAGTATAGTTCTACCCTAAAGCGAAAGCTATCCGAGTGAGCCAAACAATATATAATATAAGATATCACAACACTATTTTAATAGGCAACCCCTTGCTGAACATCAGCGAAACATAAGGACACTCCCTGGTTCACCAACATAGATATCAAATAACTCCAATATTTAATGTGGAAAACATTGCATATGATTAGACAAACTAATTGAACCTATTAAATAAGCAGGGAAGAAAATGTTCAAATTAGTTTTGCATTGGCACAATCCAGGTGCAACACATTTGGTGTACATGCAAGGTTTGGAAGAAATTAGAGTAAAAGATTAGCATTTTAAGCAGATGTGGTGAAGAAGTAGTACAATATAGTAAAATTATGGTAAATGAAAGTGGTCATGATGCTGAAAAAAGCATATCATCATCACGGCTGATTTGTCGAATGGTTCCAAAGAACAGGTGGATAACAGCATAGATAAAACTCGCTTCCATAAATAATTTGAGTTTCCTATTAGGCTATATGCCACCATCCCAATGAAGTGATAAATTATTTCAGCGACTACCTCACTGCCCACTCACTCATTCCAAACCCCATCCCACTTTCTAACTAAATCTACTCTTTCCAAAGGAACATGAGAATAGTAATACTACATTATGCTCAACTCAAATCATGCCATCCAATTCTCCAGCTTTTCCTGCCCATCCATTGTAACCCAGATTTTTACAACCAAATCATATTCACCACTTCTTTGATTTTAAACAATTATCCTGCTGTCAACACCTAACAAAGAACTAACTCTGACCAGGGCAGAATGAAGAAAAAGAATCCCTGTAGTCAGCTGTGAGTTTAACCTCTTTTCCAACTAATATTAATTTATCTTAATTAAATCCAGAGAATCATTATCAGTGAATTGTACAATTACATTTTGTTATGTTAATACTGACAAAACTATGGATGCTATAAATAGCAATGAAAACTTTGTTTGGCTTGACATACGTGCAGGTGAAGCACCTATCATCTAAATTTCTAACTACAAATGCAGCCTATTAATCTATGGTTAAACACAATGATCAATAACACATAATAGATAACAGAATATAATCTGGACATAGATCCAAGAACATCATAATAAGCTTTCCAAGTCAACATCATCAGCTTGCCCTGGGAAGCATCATTCAACACAAATAAGGCATTACTGCTTGACAAACAAACCCCAAAGAAAAAATATAATGAAAAAGAGGAAAGCAAAGGTACAAAAAATTAGCACAAAAAATTATAAGCAAAGATGTCCAAACTATAATGAAATTTACATTCCAATGGACAGACAAATACAGCTTCATAGGATCTCAATCATGCAACTGCAAATCCAAACAAGAAAATAATTTTACCTTGTAAAAACAACTGCTTCCAAATGGGCAGTTCCCATTACCAAAATCAAAATGCTTGCAATCTATAGACCTGTGGCAAAATTTAAAATTGAAGACACATATGCATTAGATTACTTTATTAGAAAAAAAATTAAAAAAGAAAATAAAAATAGAAAGAAACAACTGTGTACATGTATCTTAAAATGCTTCTAGCTTCACTTAAGTGATTTGAAAAGTGCTTCAAAAGATCTCATAGATTTGGTTGACAGTCGGGAATGCAGGCCACAGATAAAGAAAGCAGAAGATGCACCAACTAAAAAATTACCTGAGTTTCGCCTTGTAGCTATCAATGATCTCCTGCTTTTCTTCTTTAGAGGAATACCAAATGACACTTGGAACAACAAAGTAAGACAGCTTGCGGCATATTGGGCAAGCCCTCAATGCAGTATTGACATCCATTCCAGAGGTAGGGGAACTGCTACGCCAATTCCTAATGCAGGATATACAGAATGGATGATCACATTCTGATAATAGCCCAAACTTTCGTTCAGCTGCTGTTGGCTTTGAAAGTACACGATCTAGACATACACTGCATTCTATTTCTTGACTGTGTTTTAATGCTTCCAGATGTTTTTGCTTCTTTTCACATGTTTTCAAATGCTCCTCTCTTTCTTCAGGTCTGAAAGGATGCAAACAATGTTTCCCACAAGTGGGGCAAGTGTCGCCATGAATATGAGGACATTTATCTCCACGAGGACAATCACCAGCAGCAGCAAATGAACAGAGAGAACGCTCTTCAGGTTTAACATTCCTAGGCTCTATAGTACCACCATTTTCTAAGAAGTTGTTTGGCCCAGACTCCACATTCCAAGCTGGCATAGAGGCAGAAAAATAAGGTCTACTTGAAGCAGAAAGCTCTCCAGAAGCACCTGGGACTGATGTTCCTCTGCTTGATCCATTTCTCACCGGAAGAGCTGCAGATACAGAACTTGATACCAGAGGTTGGTGTGGAATTGTTGATGACGATGAAGCAGAATCTGACCTAGACGGTTTGACATGTTCGTATCTGCATCGAGTTCCATAAGAACATATTCCTTTTTGATAATAGGTGCAAATCTGTGTAAAATATAAAAAAACAAATATTAGCAAGAAAACAGATAAAGAGAGCAGAACTAAATAACTTTACATTATTGGGTGGATCTTTCCAGTCATGTGAAAACTCGCAATGCTCCCCTTTCAAACATGCTCCATGAGCAAAGAACTTGCAAAGAATCCTGCAAGAATAAAACCCAACAAAACCATAAAAAAAAATGCTAACATAAAAGCCTGATATTACAGTGGTGAATTTTCATCAAGAGAAAATCATTAAATTCTACCCCAGCAATGTTGCACAATGAAAGAAGAGAGAACTATTCCAATCCTCTATAAAAACATCCAATTGATTCCTAAAGCAATAACTTTCTCTTCACATTAGCCTGGCAATGCAATACATTTCTTAATTTTTCTTCATGCCCGATCACACAACATATTACAATACCGATAATGAACAAGTTCCTTCATTAAAGTTAACATTCCTCATATATTAGGATATAATACCAAGAATCATAAAACAATAAATATTGTTATATGTAAAACCAAATCCAAAAAGGACAATATTAGGGGAATGAACCCAAATTTCAAAATTAAAAAAAAAAAAAAAAAAAAAAAAAAAAAAAAAAATTTTACAGATTAAATTCCATGGATTAATAAAAATTAAAAACTTTTTTCTATTACCGTACAATCCACATAATTATTTCTCCTATTAAGATACTATGAGTAGATAATAAAGATGATCATGATCAAATAACAATGAACATATAAAAAAAATGGTAAATCATCAAAAAGAATTACAATCGAAACACCCAAAAAAAAAAAATACCTCTTAGACATTGAGAGTGAAGTTTGAAGGTGAAAATATCAATTTTCCCCTTTTTTGGTTTAGAGAGAGAGATAATTGAAGGGGAAAAGCTCTGGTATTTGAAATTCGAAATTCGATAATTGAAGGAGGAAGAGAAAGACAGAGCGAAATTGAAGGAGCCAATCACGTAAAAATGCAGTCATAAATTAAGGAAAAGCTATGTCTCTTCCATTTCTCTCTCAATTTGTAAGCCCTAAATCGCCTAGGGTTTCCATTTTTTTGGCGGTCGGTGACCCAAAGGATTGCTCTTCTCTCGAAGCCATCGAATTTTTTGGACTAAATACCGGAAATGTCCCTCTTAAGATGGCGTGCGCAGTATGGGGTATTTATGTAATTATATAAATTTATGGATGGTATTTTGGTAATAATATATTTTGGGCTTTGCTCTGTATTCGAAAGTAAAGCCTGGAGGAGAAGACTCAAGAAAAGAGAAGAGAATATATTTGGGCTTTTATTAAATCCCATTTGAAAATTTAATTATTTCTTATATAAAAATTAAAATTTACTATTAAATAACATTTTTTTTATTAAGTAAAATTAATATTAGGAGATTTCGGTTCCATCATAAGATTTTTAGATTTAGATTTTACTTGGTATTTAAGATTCATTCTATTGGAGTATTTAAATTTATCAAAAAAAAATTAATTTAAGAGATTTTCTTTGCTATTCTTTAAAAATTTTAAATTATAAAATAACCATATGATATAAATATATTTCATAAAATTTTATAAAATTTATTTATAAATCTACAGTATTATATTTATTTTAAATTTAAATTCATTCAAAATTTTAAATAATTAAATTTATAAAATTTGAAATAATTAAATCAAATTTTATTATAATAATTGATATTTTTAAATAAATTTCATAATTTTAGATAATTAAAATACTCTTATTAACTTTAAAATTTTACTTTTTAAATTTTAATGAATAATAATACATATGTTATGAATTGATATTTATTTGGAATCATTTATTTTTATTTTTATTTTTTATTTTTTTATTAATTTTTATTAGGGATAGACCATACTTATAAGGTAGGGCCTTTATTTGACTCCAATTTTTTTAAATATTTTTATAAATTTTTTTAAATATTTTTATAAATTTTTTTATCCTGACCTTTTTATATTTTATTTTTTCTTCCTTTTTTATTTTTATTTATTTTTTATATATTTTAATTTATACCTTATACCTTTTTAATTTTTATTATATTTTTTTATTTTATATTCTATAATTTTTTTTTCAAACTCTTTCACAAATATCAAGCATTTAAAAAATTTAATTATTTATGGTAAAGATTATATTTTATTTTTGAAAAAATAATGTATATAAAAAGGTATTATTAATAAAATTTAAATTATTGTATTTTCATTAATGTAATATGAGATTTAAAAATAAATAAATAAATAATACATTTATAGGAAAATTTTTACTAAATAAAATATTAAAATGAATTATAAAATTATACAAAACATAATATTCATTTTATTTCAAATAAATTCTATATTTATTATTTAATATATTAAATATGAAAAATTATTTATAAATAAAATAAATTACTTAATATAATTAAATTAAATATAACATAAATCTCATATTTTTTAAGAGAAATAACTCATAAAGGGCATTTGATAGTTGATTATCAAATTGAAATTTTATCAAAAATAAAATTTATCAATTAAATTTTTATAAATTATTCTTAACTATTAAAAAAGAAGTCAATTTTAAAGCTCAAAAATTCAATTTGAAGTAGCAAAATATATTTTTAATTTAGATGTCAAATATTTTTATTGTTTGCATTTGAAATTAAAAATTCAGAAAGTTATAATGAAAGACGCTTTTGAATTCTCATTGAAAATTCAAATGCAAACACATTCACATTACATAAATATAAAAGCTTGAAATGTTATAATTTCTATGCTACAATCATGTAAATAAATTTTCTATAATTTTTGAAATAGAAGGTTTTGTTAGCTTTAATTGGTTTACTTTAATTATTTTTCTAATCAATATTTTGTGAAGTTATAAAATAAATTTTTGAAAAATAAAAATCACTTTTACTTATAAAATAACTATTTTTTATATTTAATTTCAATTTTAATATTATGTTTATTTTAAAATAATAATGAATTTCATAATATAAATATTTAAAATTAAAAAAATAACCCAATGAAGTTTTTATATTAAACAATTATTTACATTTTCCTAAATCTCATTACAGAAGAAAATTGACTTTAACATGACATGGCAACATTTGATTGGTCCATACAAGAATAGGAGATAATATAAACAGAATATAAAGAAAAAATAACAATATCCACTACTAACCAGTCTGATCTCATGGCCACCATTTTCTCCCAGTCAGCCCGCCTCTCCACAACCAGAACCACTCAAAAACCACCGCAAGTTCCGCCACCATCCAAAACTAACATCTCAATTCCATCCCATAAACCTCTCCTAACTACACTAACTGCCACTATTGCCGCCACTGCAGTACTAACCACTACCACTCCTTCCCTAGCAGACCCACAAACCTACCAAATATACTACGGCACAGCAGCCAGCGCGGCCAATTACGGCGGTTACGGTGGGAATTCCGACAAGAAAGCCTCTGCTGAGTATATATACGATGTCCCAGATGGGTGGAAAGAACGGCTAGTTTCAAAAGTTGAAAAGGGTACTAACGGAACTGATAGTGAGTTTTATAACCCAAAAAAGAGGACTGAAAAAGAGTACTTAACATTTCTTGCTGGATTCAGACAATTAGCTCCAAGAGATGCAGTGTTAAACAATTTGGCCTTGTCTGATGTGGATCTGCAGGATTTAATTGCTGGAGCAGATAGTGTGAAGAGTGAAGAGAAGAAAGATGAAGATGGGCAATTGTATTATGTATATGAAATTGATGGGGTTGGGAAACATAGCTTGATTAAGGTTACTTGTGCTAATAATAAGCTTTATGCTCATTTTGTTAATGCACCAACACCTGAGTGGAATAGAGATGAAGAGACTTTGAGGCATCTTCATAAGTCTTTTAAGACTGTTGGATGAGAAAGAAAGAGGGTTTTTTTTTTTTTTTCATATATATATATATGAGATGAGGTGAAGGTTAATTGCTTATTTTTGTGTAGTCTTGATCTTTGAAAATATAGATGTATGTACAGGAATATATTTTATGTACTAATTAAAGCTTTTGTTTTTAGTCTTTTTCAAGTTTGTTTCCCATTTAATAATTGGTTTATGGTTTGGATTTTTGTTCTTGAAACTCATCAAGAAAGTTTAGTTATTACTGTCTTTTGCATTTGATAGTTAGTATGTGATCCATTCTCTGTTTTCAGTTCTGTCTTATTTTATAACCTCTGGTTTCTGCTGCAATTTTCCTGGAAAACATTTTCCACCACTCCCATTTCAGGGAACTCATCAGTGCAGATCAAATGGTTATACATTCCCAATTCTCTGTTCTCTGTTCTGTTTTATAAATCTCTGGTTTCTACTGCCATTTTCCCCAAAATGTTTTGCAGCATTGCATTGGAGATAGTTCAGTTCAACTCTTTTTAGTACTTGCAATTCGGTAACAAATATGTAGGTTTTATGTTAGACTTTAATAGAATTCTGCAAAGTATACTATTAAATGGAATTGAAGACACTGCATTCTATCTCAAAAGCAGGACATATAATCCTCAACTAGCAGTAGTACTCTCCCACTATAGAGCAGCTCCATTGGAAATTCTACTCCTGCTCCAATGAATTTCATGTTATCTAAAGATCAAGAAAAGGAAGATAATTTGTGGCTAATTCTAACCTTGATCTATGATAAAATACAATGTGTGAAATATAACATCCTGCCAAATTGGTCTGTTATTCAACAAATTCTTTCGAGTAATTGTCTAATTAGCAAATTTTCATCCAAGTAAATTCTATGATTTCATTTCCAGTTCATCTAAAATGCTACAGAAATGTCTACCATTAAAACAAGAGGGATACCACAATTTACAATAACAGAAGCTAAATTTAGAGCTCAGGCCAGCTTGGATTAATACAAAGTGAAGCCATCATCGTAGGAAACATGCCATCCTCGTCGACAAGGTGGGGCATTTTCATCATACTCAGCACAGCAACTCCATCTTTTTTTCCAATTTGCACTGCCAGTATTTGGTCTATTACTCTTCTCATTCCATTTATAGACAATAACTCCAGAGCTATCAGTCCATTCTCCATCAATCCCTTGGTGTGGAGGAGCAAAAGAAAATAATCCCTTCTCTCCTACAAACATTGAAAATATAACTTATATATCAAAGAACATTTGAAATCCCACCAAGTAAAAACTTGGGATTTTTTGCTACACAATTAAAGTTAAAAATTTCACCACTAAAAGGGGAAGGGGGGAGGGAGCTTCCCACAAACTACTGTCTCTACATGAAATAGTAGCTCAAAGACTTGAAAGTTCTAAACTTTTTCATTTTTATCTCAATTTTAGAGGAACTCTGTTTTTTCTCAAGTTAGGAGCAAAGCATTTTTCATATCAATTCTCAATGATTTACACAGCATATTCAAAATTGAATATCAAAAACAAGAATATCAGATTGATTAGATATTAAAATACATGGTTACTAGATTAAGCTGTTTCCTGCTAAAATTTGAAAGAATGATTTATTTGGTTGAAGATACCAATAAACAAAACATATAATTGAAAGAAACCAATAAACAAAAAATATTATTGAGATGTGGCAAGCTAGAAACAGAGTAAAGAAAAGTTTCTAAAAACAATACCTGTGGTGTGGCCATGGAAAGAGCAAGCAATTTGGGAATTATCTTTGTCAAGATAAAGAGTATTACACCTCAAGCAACGCTTCTTGGTTTGAATTCGAGATATAATATTTGGTTTTGTCTGATCAAGATTCAATGATGGCTTAATTATCAATACATTTGATGGCTTGTAGTGAAGGCTTTGAGAAAGATAGTAAGTCAAAGCCATGTTGTTAATTCACTTCAGAGAGAGAGAGAGAATCGTAAGAACTTTAGAAGAGAAGAAGAGGACATTCAGGTTTTGCTAAATTAATGGAGATGATGACTTCCAATTTTTTTCCTTTTAAAAAGCAAAAATTTCCTGTTGTTTAGACTTTAGGTTGGGCCAAGGGCCTTCTGTGCTAGAGGGCTGAGTCTGGGCTAAGACTGCTGGATTAGTTTTTATTTTTTATCTGATTTGCATTTTCTTAAACTTCATCACTTCTCCTTAACAACCCATTTAAAATAAATAAATTTCATAAAATTTTATAAAATATATTTTAAATTTCATATTTTTTCAAAATTTTATGTTTAAAATATTAAAAAATATTCATTTCAATTTTATAAACTTAATTTCCTGAAATAAAATATAATTAAACTAATATCTTCCTTTTTTTTTTTTTTTTTTTTCTTTCTCATGTCTCTTTCTCCTTAATACACAATATTCTCTCTCCAATTACTGTCCTCTCTCTAACATTTTTTTCTCTTTATTTTTTTACTTTTTTTCCAACAATAACTAATTTATTATTGTATTTATAAATTAAATATTAAATATTAATATAAAAATAATTATTATTTTAGTTGTTTTATTTTTTTGTTATATTTATTATATTGAGAATATTTTAGAAAATAAGAAAAAAATTATTCGACTATAGATTTATTCCAAATACAAAAATATAGAATTTAATTAAATTCTATATACTTAGATTCATTTAAAAATGAATTTTACATTAATTCAAAAAATAAAAAAATTCTACATTTATAGTTCATTTGTTCTACATAATGTATATATCATATATAAGTTAAAGTACTTGGAAGTGAATAATTGTTTAAATTTCACTTGTTTGTTATAGATATGAACATTGTTTTTTTTTTTTTTTTTACATAAAATAAGAGATTTGTAAGTTATTTTACATTTTTTTTTTTAAATTTGACTAGAATATTGTACCAACAGCAGAATATATGTATATATTGTACTTATATCAAGATTAAAATTTAAAGTATGTTTCATATGCTCTGAGTGCACATCACACATATTTAGAAAGTTCTCAATGTTCAGAAGAAATACTATGTCCATCTACATGTTCTTGGATTCATTACATACATATAAAGAGATCTTCATCAAGACATTTAAGTGGGATAAAAATTAAAAATACTTATACAGATAATGCCTTGAGTTATAAATATGTTATCAATTTTAAATTTAGAATCACAATACACTTGCTATTGAAACAACATTTGATCTTTACATAATGGATCTTTGTCTAATATGTATGATCAAATGAAAAATAACATTAGAATTAAGATGGACACAAGCAAGAAAATGAGCAACCTACTAAATTTACCAAGCATGATATTATGTATATATATCTTAATCATATATCACATTGAGGACTCCTCGTCATGTTCAATTTCAGAAGCCAATTCCTCTTCTTCTTCCAAAGAATTAATACCAAAAGCTGCATGGCCATGACCAAAGGCTTTAATATGATCTTTAAGAGATCTCTTGTGTTTAAAATCAGAACCACAAGTGCAATACCAAAATTTACCACAATTCTTTTCATGGGTTCTCCAATCACCTTTAACAGCAAACGGCTTGCCACATTTTCTACACCTAAAATGTTTGATTCCATGCTTTCTCTTGTAATGAGTTTGGAGAGTTCTAAAGTCTTTGAGTGGTCTAGCTCTTGGATGATCAATGTGATGCTTGCAACCAGGTGCACAACAATAGCATGGGAGTCTAAGCATTCCTGTTGGTTGAATTCCTCTTAATGAGTCTGGTCCTTTTCTGTATTGAGATCCATGTCCCCACATATGCATCTAAAATAACATGAAAATTTTCATAATATATAGGAAAAAGAGATAAAGAGGATATCGAAAGTAGTAGTGTTGGATATTATTTTAGGTAGTCCTATACTTAATTAATAGATTCCTGACATCACAATTATACTATACCAAATTTTTTACATGTAAAATGATATGGTGTTGATTAAGTTCCCAACCTCAGAAAGTAGTTGTTATCATTTTTAGATATTAATGTAATTCCTGCATATAATAAATTAGTTACCTAATCATTGGAACAAAATAAACAAGTGAAAAATAAATAAAAGGGAACTGAAAACTAAAGTAATTATTAAGGATTTACTATGCCTATTTATAATTAAAGTCCCTTGATTATATATTGTTTTTTTAAGACAATAGTTAAGAAATAGAAATTTAAACACAATTAAATAAATAAATTTAAAAATAAAATAAATAAGTAAATAATAAGAATTTTAACATATTATTTGAGATAATAATGACTATAATAAAATAAAATTCTGTCAAAATATTTAATTTTTCTCGTTCAATATATTTTTATAATTAAATTATATTTATCTTAATTATTTTACAAGTATATTTTATCTATAATAACTATTTTTAAGGGACTTATTAGAAAAATTATTTATTTAATCAGGAGATGAAGTTATTATATTTAAAATATGACCTCTAATACTATAAGAGGTGCATTGTTTGATACAACTATGAAGATAGGTGAAACTTGAAATTTTCAAAAATATTATATATATTTTTGGTTTAAGTGGGTAGCACACATCCAAAACCTAGCTAAAATGCTTATCCATAAAATTATTCACAATACCAATTTCCAACCACATTAATTAACTAAGTACGTAGATGGCTTTATATAATTAACATGGTTATTACAAGTTAGAACTTAGACTTGTAATTGAACTTGTTTCAAGCTTGAGAGTTTCAGATCATTGGGGGCTGAGTTTTTGGTAAAAACAATCTGAATCCAGGGTGTGCTTTTGCAGACATGAGAGAGGTGAAATGCTGGATGTTTAAGTTCACTGTGCAAACAGTAATTTTTACAGTCTGGAGTGTAGATTTAAAAGCTGAGTGTTCTGAGCAATAAGGTCATATGATGAGAAAACTGAACCACTGTATTTCTTTAATTTGCAGGTTTACTATTTAACTTCACAGACAGAACCAAAACAACAAACAAGAAACAGTTGATAAATGGTTAATTTATACAAAGAATCTCAACTAGGAAAGACTGCTACATATCATACACTATAAAAATTAGAAAGAAAGGCTTTAATCAAGAAAATGCACAAAGAAGGGAAAGAGTCTCTTTGACATTGAATAACTATTTTTTTTTATCAAAAAAAATACCATTGCTAACATTAAAAAAACAATTTGAAAGTGTTATTTAGCTATTTTGAAACTTTTATTGTTAAATTATGTCAAACTAATCTTAATAATAAATTTTAATGACTTTTGTCAACATTTTCAGCTTAAATTCTTTTTTCAACAGCAGTTCAAACAATAATACCAAACAGATTTAGACTTTAGAGCGTGCATAGTCTTTGAGTTTTTGGACAGAAAAGAAAGTATTGCCAAGATCTAGCTCAAAAGAAGGAAAACAAACAGTGCAAAGAAAGTACAAAAAAAAAAAAAAAAAGAGAAAAAAATAACCCAAGAAAATTAAAGCCTAAAGGAAACATATTCCATGCAATAAGGAAAATGGGGCATACCTGCAAGTTGTTGTATCTGTTAAAGGTTTTGGGGCAAACAGGACATGAAAATTGTGTAGGACCAATGAGAATCTGAGAAGGGGTAGGAATCCAATATTGACCCTTGTTTGGTTTCTGTAAATAGTGCATTGAAACTAAATGACTACTGCTACTTCCCTCATTATCCTTATCTGTTGATAATGGAGGAGAAACCCTAGAACCCAGATCAGAATTAGGGCTAGGGAGGCCTATATGTAGAGCTACAGTCACAGTTTCATCATCTTGACCATCATCTTTTTTCCTCTTCTTCTTTTCATATTGGATTGAACTAGAAGAGGACTCATGGGGTTCTTGATCTTGTTGTTGTTGTCTTGGAGGGCCTAAGTACTCTATTAGAGGAAGAGTTTCTTTGAGATAATCAGGTGGGGGAGGATTGTAGGTTTGGTATTGAAAACTGTTGTTGTTTGAGAATAGATGAAAATTGTTATAAGGAGAGGGATTTGAATTAGAAGTAAAAGTAGTATAGTGAGAATGAAGAGGCATAAAGTTGAACCATCTTGTGAAGAGATTAGAGCATGGGTCTGCCATGAGAGTGAAAAAGATGCAAGAGAAAAGAAAAAAACAATGAAGAGTATGGTTTTAATTATTTTGTTGCTTTGGTACTTTGGGATAGAAGAGTTAGGGTATATAAATAAGTGCAGACAGCTATAGAGAGAGGCTTGGGGGCAATTTTGAACACACGAAAAATAATAAAAGCATTAAAAGCTTATTTATACTAATTAAAATTTTCTTCATTTGTCAGGAAATTTTTTGCCAATGATAACAAATTAATAGTGATAAAATATTTTAATTAATATAAATTTTTATTTATTTTTTATTAAATAAAAATATATTAATATCATCTTTTATTTCATAATATTCTTATTTTATTGGATTGGTATATACACTCAATATAAATAAAAATTTTTCATACTTTAGATATATTTACGAGTTCAAATTTAATCAAAATTGAATTAATTTAAAATTGAGGATAATAAAAGTTCACTATAATGAAATTATTTTTATAGGAAGGTAATTAAGAAATATTCTTGTAATTTTGAACATTAAAAAGTTTATAAAAGTAGTAAAAGCACATAAAGATTAATTTACTGAAATTATTTCATGATTTTCTGTATAATAAAAATGTGAAATTATAAAAAAATATTGTAAATAATAAAAAATTATTGATATTAAAATCATTTTTAAAATAATATGAATTTAAGCTAGCTTGATCGGAATCTTATAAATAAGCTAAAAAAGAAAAATAGTAGTGAAATGAAAATGTGTAGAAAACCAAGAAGTTACCCTTTAAAAGTAAAATTAGGAAGATGAAGAAAAGAAAGAAAAAGCCAAAGACACAAAGTCAGAGATTAGACTAAGAGATTGTCTCTCAAGAGAGTTGAGAAAGAGAAAGAGGGAAAATTCTGTTATTTTTAACTGTTATCTATATCTTGCTTGAAGCAAACAAGTAGCCCAATCCGGCATTTGCTTTGGTGGGTGTGAATTGTGTTCGAAATGTGCATGCACAGCATTGCTACTATAACTATAACTATTCCTATTCTTTCCACTACCTCCTACATAACTATATCCAATTTCTTTCTCTTCTTAATGATTTATTTATGGCTTATTTGCCTCAGTCAACAAATTCATCAAAGCAATTTTAGTGATGGGTTTTTGAAATTTCATACTCTTATGTTATATTTTATTTGTGAAAAAAAAAAATGTTACTTTTGAAAAAATTTATCACCAATCATGAGATCAATGTAGTATGTCATGTACATGCCTACATTACATTTTGTTTTGGAAAGAGTCAATGTATTATGTATATTAATTTTTTTAAATCACATCATTATAGTAACAACGTTTTGCTTTTGTCAATTATTAATGAAACAAAGCCAAAAGGTACGTAGGAGCACTTGTTAAGTATCTATATATCTCAAGTGCAATTTTGAAGTGTTTGATTACTTTCAATTACAATCGTAAAGCCAAAATTTAATTACAAACCCAAATTAAAATAATTATTTCAAAAAAAAAAAAATAGAAGAAGGTATTTTAAATTTCATAAAAAACATTGGAACTTTCCAGAAAAACTTCAATAATTCTAACAGTAACCATCTTATAGATAATGACAATTTCATTTGCCATGTTGAAGTTAACTTCACACTTAGTGATGAATGATCTCTTCTGTGAATCCACTCTTCCAAGTACCCATAGAACTCTCCAGTATTAGCAAAAGTTTGACACATGGAATTCATATTAAACAGAAAAAATAAAGTTTCAAGTCAAATGCAACAATTTCTTATAGAATAAGTGTTTATTCTTTTTTTTGGTTGGTATATATTAAATTTGTAACACATGGAGCAAAAATATTGGGATGAAAATTAAATGCCAATACAACAATGGTGTCTAGAAAGAAGTTCTATAAATGGCCAATAAAAAAGCAGGCAATTGGAAAGTGATATAGAAAAGTTATGGATGTAGTTGTCCTCTTTACTGTTAGATGCAAATAATTAATGTGTTTGCATATATATATTAAAACTTGATAAATTTTTTATTATCGATTTAAATTAATAAATTAAATTAATATTCGATTTAAAATATTTTTTAAATTTAATAAATTTTATGAATTTCACACTGTGAATTTATAAAGATTTTACTGTATATATATTATGTAAAGAGTTGAATAATAATTGGGGCAAAAAGGGTTATGGGAATATGGTGAAGAAACAATTGAATTATTGGTTTCTTGATTGATAAGAGATACAATTTGCGAACTTAATTTATTACATGATATTTTAATAAATGAAAAATAAATTTAATTTTATAATTTGATCATAAAGTTGAAATAAAGGAAATATATAAAGGTGGTAACTAATACAAGTTATGCTTACTAAAATTAGAAAATTTGTGAAAATTTCATGTAACCTAATTTTGAAATTGAATTGAATTATGACAAATGAAATGGAGAATTTACCCATTAAAGTGAACCCTATAATTTGTTTTATTTATCTATTTATGTGCTTAAATATTAAAATAATGATTTGAATCTGCATTAAGGCGACAAGTTTCAACTATCAAATGCTAAATTAATAAGTTTTATTTGTGCACATGTAGTTTAATTATATATATATATATGCACTTATAAGTAATATTTTCGGTTTAATAAATTTTTAAATCGAAATTAAATTAAAATGATATAAAATTAATAATTTTAATTTGAATTATAAAAAATTATATTAAATTTAATTAAATCTTATTTAAATTTTAAATTTGTATTGATTTCCATTAAAAAAAATTTAAAACTTATAAAAAACAATATATATACACACACATAAGAAAAAATATATTAATAAATTAATACTATTTAAATTAAAATTATAACCATTAAAATGAAAATAAAAAATAATGAAATATTTTAATAAATATAAGACATTATTAAATGGAATTATTATGAAAATATCTTAAAATATTATTAAATATTTTGACAGATTATTTAATTAATATAATTAACTTATATATAAATATATATTTTATTGCCTTATGTATACATGTGTGTTAGGTGAAGAAGCCATGCTATTAACAAGTCCCTGCACGTAAGTTCTCGAAAAAGGGAACTAAAACTTAATGACTGATTAAAGCAAAAAAGTTCAAATTAACCCATTTAATTTAATAGTTAAATATAGACATAAAATAATTAAATATGTACCCTCAAGGGGAACTGTGATTAAGCTTTTCTCAAACCAAAATTACTACTATTAATTAATTTTTAAATTAAGAACTTGTTAAGTAGCTAGGAGCTAAGTTTGACCCATTATTAACAATTATAGAAAAAAAAAATTACTTAAGGTGCAACTAATTTCAAACATAGAAGTACAAATTTAGTAGTTAAAAAGTAAAGAAATTGTGAAAAATAACAAATTACATTTCCCAAATCATTCATGTTCTCAATATATGTAGAGAATTTATGTAAAAATTAAGGATCGAGAGGGGTTGTTGTGCCAAAATTACATTAGTTTTTATTGTGTTGGTCTTTTAAAGTCTAAAAAAATTTTGTAAAATTTTTTAAAAATATAATATTATGATATTCGTTGTAATGAATTCAAAGCCCGTATTTTTTATACGAAACAAAAATAAAATGGATTCAAAAAATATAATATAAGTGTGTTAAATTTAAACCGTTAAAATCTAATAGTTTAGATTTAACACACTTCTAACATATATTTTTAAATTTATTGGATTTTTGTTTCATACAAAAAAAAAAATATGCAATTGGATTCATTACAATATATATTATAAAATTATGATTTTTAAAAATTTTTACAAATTTTTTTTTAAACTTTAAAAATTCAATACAATAAAAACTAATGTGTTTTTGATACATCAACCTTCACAACCAAAAAATTAAGGGTTAATTAAACGAATCTATACTTCATGGATTTCATTTGCGACTATCTAACACATTACCTTTGGGTAAATCAAGCATACAACTAATAACAATCTAAATTCTAAAAATAATAATTTTGGTCCATTATAACTTTTCATGAATAGAAAAAATAAATGTATGGTATTATATTCCCTTCATTCTATCATTTTAAAAAAATTATTTTATTTTAATTTATTTATCGCTTTAAAAATTGAGAAAATATTAATTTTTTAATTTTAAAATATTAAATATTCAATAACTTCACAATTTTTTATAGAATAAGTATAATTTATTCATTATTTTTTTTCTACTATAAGTATTGTATATTATTTTATATATATATATAATTATTTTGGATGAGAGATAAAAAAAAAAGCAGTATATCAATTTTATTTTAATTTAAGGCTTGTTTGGATTAATGGTAGTGGTCCGCTTTTAGTTGTTGTGAATAGTTATAAAATGTTTGATAGTTTAACAGTTGAAATTAAATTTGTACAATGATAAATGATGACATCATTTTATATATTATGATGAATTTTAATTATATGTAAATTAATAATATAACATTATATATAAAATATATTAATAAAAAATTACATATTTTATTTAATTTATTTTTAATTATGTGAATCATATATATATACACACACTAAATTATTCAAAATTTAAAATAATAATAATATATATTTTTATAATTATTTAAATTTTTAATGATATTTTCAATAAAAACTAATTTTTTAGTTCAAAAGTTACAAATTATAACTTCTCATCTAAAAGCTAACTTTTAGTTATAATTTTAAAAGTTAGAGGTTGAAAATTCAACTTTAGCTTTTAATTTTTTTTTATCAAATACTATATATTCAAACGTTGATGGCTAAAAGAAAAATTAAATGGGCACTTAAAAATTTCAATATTTTTTAATGTACTTTTAGTTAAGTTTTAAATGCCTGAGGTTTGTTTGCAAAGGTTTTTAATTAAAGGCTCTTCTTAATAAAAGAGTCTTTAATTTGTTTGACTAAGGACCAAGCTGATTATTTTTATGATTTCCAAGTTGCACGAGCGTGTGTATGGGAACTGCAAATGAGGGCTTAGTCTCCATATCCAAGACTTGTTCTGATATTTGCTAAACATGTAATTAACTATGCCATTTCCAATAAAGACCAAATTAAATTACCATGTGTTCTTCTTCCGATTGAGGGGGCTGTTGTGTTTTTTTACACAGCATCCCCTCATGTGATCAATTTTTACTACTTAAAAAATTTAAAAAAATTATATTTTGATAGTGTTTGATGTAATGAATCTATTGATATATTTTTCATTCTAAACAAAAATCATTTGGACTGCTAAAAATGTATTAGAAATTTTATATATTATATTTAACGATCTAGATTTAACGCATTTCTAATGTATTTTTAGCCGTCCAAATGATTTTTGTTTAGAATAAAAAATATATCAATAGATTCATTACATCAAACACTATCAAAATATAATTTTTTAAAATTTTTTTAAAATTTTTTAAATAGCAAAAATTGGCCACATGAAGGGCTGCTGTGTAAAAAAACACAGCAGCCCCCCTCAACCCTCTTCTAAATTGCCTTTGTTAATTACCTAAAGAAATTAATAAGGGATTTGTCATTTGTCTACAAAACTCAATTAAGGGCTCTCTTGCTTTAATTACATGGTTGCATGGGTAAATATTAAGTTAAACAGAATGGTATAGTTTGTGGAGAGAACGGAGTATTGAGATTGGTCACTTTTAGAGAAGCAAATAAATGTATGAATTAGATGATCCAAAAAGTAAGAATCATGTCTTTGGATTTTCATAAAATTGATGATATTTATCAGAATTTTTATGAGTTGACGATATAGGATAATAGAGATATATATTGGTCAGATTCAATTGTGTTTTCCTAATTGTATGTTACTTGGTTTTCGTTTTGTAACAAAATATATATATATATATACATTATTAGTCTAAATTGTTATTACCACAACCTAATAAATTTATTTTGTCTCATTAAGTAGATGTGATGATAATAATATAAATTGTAAAAATAATAACGCTCTCGTGAAATTATACAAGGAAATGAAAAGTTATTAACTGTTGATCAATTTAAATTAAGAGGATAGATTAAATCGGGATGAGAACATCTAATAGTTGCTTCTTGACCAAACACACAATTGATGAGTAACACAATTGGCTGTGTTTATAAAAAGAAAGGATTATTGAATACCATGATCACTATTTATGGTATTTTTTCTCTCTTTTCCTCCATTTGCTTAATGCTGAAAGTGATGGGTTATCTGTTGCCGTTTTATCTTTTATGATAGTTATGACAATTGACACCCACTTTTACATCAAAACAAAAGTTTTATGTAACTCAAATACCTTAATATCCATGTTTATTCAATAATTTTATTAATTAATTAGATTCTTGGAGCTTTAGTAAAAAATGTTCTAACTTGAAATCTTGAAAATTATGATAATTGAAGTTTTATTTTTTAAATTATAAAAACATTTAACTTCTCTCATCGTTTAGATGAGATTTTAAGTGAGAAATTTTTCACAATTCATGAATAATACATACCCAGAAAGTCAGTTTGGGCCCTGCAATAATTATTTGAGTCTGCTAGAAATCTGTCACTGCAGCAAGCAAACTATCACTTCCGTGCTATACTTCTGAAAATATCAGAGTTGTATATTCATTTTCTTCCCTCTTCCTCTTTCTTTCTTTTATTTCCCCCAATTTTCCCATTTGATTTTCACCTGTTTTCAGCAAGAAATTAACTCAAAAGCAAAATGTACTTTGACTTTATATTAGGAAAATGTATTCATGTAGTGCATAAAAAAGAACAATCAGTCTTCAATTCTATGAGACAGATAGAAGTATACTTGTTACAATTAACACTAGCAAAAGAAAATGAAAATATTCATTAACCTAATTAGTAATTAATGAGAGTTTGTTTTGTAATACAGAAAATTAATAATTTAAATTTTGGCAATTCTTTCTTTTTTTAGAATCAAACCGATAAGGTTAAATTAAAATATTATATATTACTCTTTAATTAATATTTATCTTTCAAGCTTGAACTTAATTTAAAAGATCTTTATAATTAAATAAACTCATATACTAACTTTAAATTATAACTCAAAAAAACACCACTAAATTTAAATTTAAATTTATATAACTATGTATAAATTGCATAATATAATTCAAAGAAAACAAGTTCATAAAAAGAAAATTAAAAGATTTCAATTAATTAACAATGTTGGGTTGATCTACATCTAACATCTTGATTGTAAATGGGATACCATTGTATAATTTGGTTCAACAATGTTGCTCACTTCACAAACAAAATGGGATATCCATGGGGGAACACATTGCCCTTGAATTGAATGAATACATATAAAGCAAAGTGAGGAAGCTTGAAATTTTTTTGTTTTTTAATTTGTCTTTAATTATTCAAAGGTCTCAAGAAGGCATCATTTTGGAGACAGAATAGTGAGTGATGAGTGATTGTAGGGTCTACAAAAAGTAACGAGCAATGTCTTTTAAAAAGTTGCCGAAGAAAAAGAAGAAGAAGAATGATATATAAAATAAAATGTGGCAAAAAATAGACCTTTCAATGATCTCCACTGCTTAGATATGAAAAAGATAGCTTAATTCCATGAGATTTATGGCCTCATAATAAAATTATAAACAAAAGGATAAAAGTAGAATAATGTAAATTTCCATTTGAAGCTAGGATATATATAGCAGCATATGGGTATAAAATAATTGAGACCCTAATATTATTTACAATTTTTGATAAATTTGACGTGGACAAAAATTAAAATTAAAGATTTTTTAATTTTAAATATAATTTTAGTATCATTAAATCAAATGACCGAAAGGTTCATTCATCTATTGATTTATAATAAAACATGTACAATGTAGTTTGTTAATTTACACTAAAGAAAATTGAATGTGTGTGTGTATATATATATATATATATAATCTCTCTATTTAGACATGGACATTTTCTATCAGTAGGTAGAACATTCACTTAACCATTGCTGAATTTATTATTCAAACTGTCAATAGAATCATTTATGTTAAAATTAAGAGATCCTTGTACGAAAAAAAAAATACCTTATTGACAAAATGTACAGCAACTGATGATTGATCAATAGGAAAGAAAGAATGATGTGGCTCAATATTGCTCATAACTTTTGGGCCCTTAGTGGCAAAATATACGAAAGATGGATGTCACCCAATATTGCCCAAAATATAGGCTTAAAAGCTAATTAGTGGAGATGCGGGGGATCGAACCCCGTGCCTCTCGCATGCAAAGCGAGCGCTCTACCATTTGAGCTACATCCCCAATTGATTTGCAAGAGAAAAAACCAGTACTGAGCTGAAGTTCTTAACTATAGTTTTAGATCCATTAATAACCCTAGGATATTCGACAGTGTTGATAATATTAAAATTTTCTTTCTCCAAGATTGAGAAGTTATTAAGATGAATAAAAAAGCAAACAAAGTGACAGATGAAATTGCTAAGAATGCTCTTGGTAACTCATTGTAATATAAGTTGGGTTCATAATCCACCCCTTGGATTAGATAGGTTGTTATTTTTTATGCCCATTTTGGGTCCTTTTCTTAATATATCCTTATCCTGTTAAAAGAAAAAAATTAGCATTAACAAACCGATTTCCCACTAGTAATGCAGCATTTCACAGCATCTATCATTTGAGCCTAACAGCATATAATGTATATATGCATACGTATATATATGCAAATATAATTATTTATTTATTTAGATTTAACATAATAAAAAAGATGTGAAACCTAATTCATAGAGTTGAAAGAAAGTTGTCAACCTGGCTAGAAAATTAAATTCTGGCCAATGTTTAAAAATAAAAAATAAAAAAATAATTGATCTAAGGCTTTATGGGGATTGAGTTTGAATCATTGATTATTAAAGTTGAGTCTTGTCTCCATAAGGCCATCTCCAATGCAACGATAAAATAGCGTGCCGCAAATTAATAACTCTAACCGAGTGTCATTTTACAGTGTAAAATAGCGCTTGTGAATAGTAGAACACCAATTTAGTATTTTACTGTTCATCAATTATAATTTATTTTTTATTTTTTATTTAATTTATATGTATAAAAATATTATAATTAAAATAATAATTTTATAAATAAGTTCATATTTTTTTAAATTTTATTATTTAGTTTTTAATTTATATAAACAATTAATTTTAAAAATTTTATTTTATAAAAAATTCCAATTATATTTAAATTATAATTTTAAATATATATATTATAATTCTTACATAAATATTTAAATTAAATATAAGCAATAAAATTAATATTATCTAAATTTTTATAAAAAAAT
>CANXYC010227958.1:0-48660 GCA_948193065.1 Aleurites moluccanus | reverse complement strand
TTTAAATATATAAAATTAGAAAATAGATTAAATAATTAAAAAGTAATTTTATTTATTTTAATTTTAAAAAAATATAGTTAAATAAAAATTAATTATTTTAATTTAATAAAAAGTAATTTTAAATTAAAAATAATATTTTTTATTTTAAATAAATAAAATAATTAATTTTTATTTAGTTATTAATTTATTTTATTTTTAATATATTTAATTTAAAAAATATATTTTTTTAAATAAATAAAATTTTAGGGACTAAATTATAATTTTTCAATTACTTTTTAATCCTTGTGGGGCCCAAAGATAGAATTCAACTGTCAAAAGAGTCAAAATTATAAGTTTTAATAATATTTGGGTCAAAGTTATATCTCAAAAAATATTAAAAGTCAATGTACTCTTAAAACTACACAGCAGAGTCAAAATTATACCTTATTTCATATATATATATATATATTTATTTTTTGAAAATATACTTCTCTTGAAATATATTGGACACGATTGTTTATATGGTTGGTAAACATAATTGTTTGGTCATACAGTAAAACCTTTATAAATTAATAATGTTGAAATTAATAAATTTTATTAATTAATTAATAATTTATTAATTTAAAGATAATATTTATAATTCAACAAAAAATATTTAATCAACAAAAAAATTATTGTGTTTTATCAATTTTGTAATCTATTTAATATGAGTTAAATGAATTGAAAAAAAATATAATAAATTGAATATAAATTAATCAAAATAAAAAAATATGTTATCAATTGAATATGAATTAAATAAATTAAATATAAATATATATATAAATTAAATATGAATTAAATGAAAGGAAAAAAAATTCAAGTATTATTATTTAAATTTAAAATAATTTTTATATAAATTACTTTAAATGATCTCTTATATATTTTATAACTATAATGATTTCTTAAGACAAATAAGATGCATAAAATATTATGCGAGTATAGTGAAAAGCATTCTACATGTACTAAAAAAGAATTGCTGTAATGAATTTATGACAGATTTTACTTACATATTAGTCTATAATATCAAATACAATCAAGTAAAATTAGAGATGAGAATGTACTTAAAACAACAACACTTCATAAAATTTTTATTATAATTCTAGAGTTTAATTCCATAATTTCTAGATGCAATAAGAAAAATTAGAAATAAAATTCAACTAAATTTAAGCTTTTTTAAAAAAAAAGTAATAATAGACTCATATTTTAATAAAATATCATAATCTATTATATATATAATATTAGTAAATTATTAATGATAAATTATTAATTTATAATATAAATGAAACCATATAATTTTATATAAATTTTTTAAAAAATATTATCTTATTAATTTATTAAAATTATTAATTTAATCTATTAACTCAAATTAAAATTGAAAAAAATTATTATATAATAAAAATTATTAATTTATTAAGTATTAATTTATAGAGGGTTTACTATATTTCAATAATAATTGAAGAAAGGCTAAAGCAATTTGTGCAGCCAACATAGAGAAGGAAAAAGAAACAATACCAATGACAGTTGATCTATAAAGTCGATATAGTTTTGTACCTTTAGCTAATGCTTAATTATGTAGTGATTATTACTAAATTTTACCAAACCAAAACCAACTTTATGGTCAATACACGTGCATAATGCTAATTATTTTATGTTATTAGTGTCTAAAATTTTTAAAATTTATTATTTTAATATCTGAAATAATTTCTTTATTTTAAAAAATAATAAATATTTTAAAATATCTGTATGGCCGCATTTATTATATAATTACCCCTATTTAATATAAATGAATTTAAAATATAAAATTTGTTTATAAACAATAGAATTTAGCTTAGTTACATAAACTTCAAACACGTAAACATGAAATTCCAAATGAATTTCATAAAATTTTGCGGAATCTATTTATAATTTTAGTTTTACAATTCCAGTTTAGTAATAAACTAACAATTCATTAACAGGCAGTATGAATTATGAAAAAACTCGTGCATGTAAGCAGCTTCTGTTCACTGAAATAAATATCAGACAGGAAAGAAATCTTGAATGAAATATTATCAAGACAAACAGGATATCAATAGTATTTTTTTTTACACACTCGTAAAGAAGGAAATAAATACAGAGAGCAACGAGAAAGACTTTGTCTCTCACGCTTATGTAATAGAATGGTGTGGCAATCATATATTGTCCAATAATTAGAATCAAGGAAACAAAAAATAAAAAAATGAAAAATAAAGATTTTTGGATCCAACTACCTTCACTGGTGTTGTTGTAACTTATGAAGATGCTCCAACAATGAAGTAGCCTTCCGCTTGGCCCTCTCAGTGCCGCTTTTAGCAAGCTCCATTAATGGTATAACCGCACCAAGCCTACTTATGCAGGCAAGATTCTCAGGATCTCTCTTGCACAAGGAAAGCAAAATGGCTGTAGCATTCTCTTTATTGCGGGGCTGACCTGTTCTCAACAGATCTATGAGAACTGGTATAGTGCTAGCCTTTACTATGGCAAACTTAGCATCTTGGTTGCTAGCTAAAACAGAAAGAATGGTTAGTGCTTCATCAGCCATACAATTTCTTGAATCAGTAAGCATCTTTAGTAATGCTGGAATAATTCCAGCTCTTACGGCCCTGCCCTTGTTCCCTTGATAAATGCATAGATTGAACAAGGCTGTTGCAGCATCTTTCTTACCTCTAGGGCTTCCATTTTCGAGCAGTTCTACCAATGCACGTATTGCCCCTGATGCACCAATTACTATTTTGTTCTCATCCCCAAGTGACAAGCTAAAAAGTGTTGCTGCTGCATTCTCTCTTGCTTCAATGCTCCCAGCTCTGAGAATTTGGACAATTGAAGGAATGGCACCGGCAAGCATTATCAGTCCCTTGTTATTTTCATATATAGAGAGGTTAAGAATCGCGGTAACTGCATTTTCTTGTATCAACACATCTTCAGCAGTTAAAAGATTGACCAGAACAGGAATAGCTCCTGATTCTGCTATTAGTATCCTGTTATCTGTGCTTCTTTTGGATAATGATCGGATTTCCAATACGGCAGCTCTGCGGTCATCAATTGACCAGCTTGAGAGCTTGCGAACAAGTGCCTGGATGGCTGCTATATCACCACTTACATCACGAAAGGATCCATCGCTCTTTTTTATTCTCCCATTTGCTAATCCGGTTGGCTGCTCAATATTGTGGGTTGCGCACCACTGAGTTATTAGACTTCTCAACACATAATTTGGAGTCAGTGTCAAATGTTCAAGCTTCTGCTGGGTTTTTGGACATGTTGCATTGCCTGTGTCTATCCATCTTTGAATATAAGACCTCTCATAAGTCTACAGAATCATAAGAGATATATCAGAAGGCAAGCAGAATAAAGGCGGATGAAATTTGGAGATATAAAGCATAATTTTCTTAAAACGTATATATTTAAAGTGGGCCTTGAGATTGCAAAGATTTACCTGTCCTGTGGCTACAATGACAGGATCTCTCATCAGTTCCAATGATATGGGGCAAAGGAAATCATCAGGGATTTTGGGTACATCAGGCTTCTTTAAGTTGTCCAAATTCTTGCTAGCCAAATTATTTTTCTTGCTTCCATTAACTTCATTTGCTTCACCTGTGACCTGATCTGCAGAATGGCTTTTCGATCCATCACTCAAAGAAACAACATCTGCCCTTTCCAAAGCTTCATGATTGACATTGGGACTTTTTTCAATTAGACCACTCCTACATAATCTGTTCTCCTTCTGTACATGATCAATTTCTCTATCCGCAGCTTCAGCTAAGGCAAAACAAATCATTCTCGAATTCACAGACCCATATCTTTCTGAGGCTCTTCGCAACTGTGATCTCACCAATGCAACCTAGTAAAAGAAAGAATATTAATGTTGAGCTCCATCAAAACCACAGATCTACATATTTTTCAACATACATACCTGTTCTTGTACTTCCTCTGAGATTTTGAACTGATCATACGGTATGCAAGCCAAAGCCTTTTCCAGTTTCCATGTCACGCATTGGAATTGGAAGGCAATTTTCTTGGTTGCTCCATCCTTAAAATCAATATATATATAAAATTCAGAGAGATGTACCTATACATTTTTTAAGACAATGTGCATGACCACAGCAGAATTTCATCATCAACAAATGGAATAACAGTCACTATCTCCAAAGCAATGACACAGAAAATTAACAAATACAATACAAAATTTCTTTTTTCTGTAATCTTGTTCAAAAAAAATGCAAAACTCAGAATATCAATATCATCAATATCAAATCAACAAAACAAATCTGCATTTATCTGATTAATTGGTAAAGTAGTTTTGTTTATCAAATCAACAAAACCAATCTGCATTTATTGATTAATTGATAAAGTAGTTTTGTTTATCAAATCAACAAAACCAATCTGCATTTATCTGATTAATTGGTAAAGTAGTTCTGTTCAAGCAAACAAAAATTCAAAAGGTCTCTATTTTTTTTTTTTAACCATTTTCTCCACTCCAAAATTTCAATTAATATTCTTTGATTCAATGGCTACACACAAATTGATCAAACATAAAAAATAAAAAAAAAATTATAAAGTATATAACAAGACAACTCTACCAAATAATAATTTCATAATTCATACACAAGACAATTCATACTAATTCATAAAAAGGCCAAATTAATCTGAATAATAAATAAAATTAATTTTACACTTACAGAATTATTAGTCGATTTAAAAGTGACAGCAACCGATAGAAGATGCTTAGCAGCCTGAAGAGCCGCTACAAGATCAGAGCACCAATTCCCAGAAGACGATGAAGATGCATCTAACGGTACAGACTGACCCTTATAATCCCTAATCTCTTCCAGGAAATGCGTCAACAGAGATATTCTCCGAACCAGATCCATACATTCCTTTCTAAACACCAAATCACTATCACCGGAGAACATTCCAACAATATCCCCGACAAGTTTAAGGAGCAATGCCGCCGGAACAACAAGGTCAGCAGCTCCTCCTCCTCCGCCACAGCCTTCCATAGCGTCGGGGACGGCCGGCCGGCGACTATAGTTGATTTTTCAGCAGCCTTGTTATTACAATATTGTAATGTTTGTTGGGGTGGGTTTTTAAGTTTTTTTGGGGGTTTTTTTAACCCTTAGAGGGACGACATGTCCGAAGCTGGACAGAGAAGCTGATTCATTGGGTTTTGATAAATTTTTTTATTTTTTGTGTGTGTGTGAGAGAGAGAGAGACCGAGATTCGCGGTACGAAGTTGTGTTGTGCAAAAGATACAGAGAGAATGAGAAAATTGAAGGGATACAGTTGGTTGTGGTGAATTGTATGTATTTTTTTTTTTTTGTTTTTGAACTAGAGTTGTATGTATTATTAGTTTACTACAATTATAAAACGACTAGTAGTCAGAAACTAACTAAATTGTCTTTCAGGGGACAGCTCAATTGGTGAATAATAAGGCTCAGGACCAACATGTCTCCCATTCGATTTTCACACAATGTGTATATTATGACTATTTTAACATGTTATGGATTGATAATTGTGATAAATATGGTACATTTGGGTCTTTAGTGTTTGTTTATTTTGTGTAATAATAATGAGGAGTATGTATTTATTTACTATTTAGTTTTAGGCAGTGGTTTCGGTTTTAAATTTAAAATTTTGAAAATTTAAAAATAAAATTTCGGTCTCGAATGAAAAAAATATTTATATTAAATTATTTTGAAAATTTGATACAGTATGTTTTGAGAATTCGGTTATAATTTAGAGATTTTTAATTCAATTTGAATATTTTGATTTAATTTGATTCGATTCAAAAATTCAGGAATTTGAATATAATTTTATAATATATAAAAAATATTATAAATTTATAATTATATAAATAAAAATATATATACAAGTAATGGAATATAGACCATATATTATAAATTTATAATTATATAAATATATATAAATTAATTAATCGATTCGAATATTCAGTTAATTTTTTTTTTCAATTATTTTATGAATTCTGAGATTCCAATCTGTTCAAAATTTCTAAATCTTGTGCTAGCCTTAATTGCAAGGCTTTTGATAATAATAAAAGAAAAAAAAAAGAGACTTCACAAAACAAGTAGTAGGCCATAAAAGTAAAAATAAATAAATAAAAATAAATAACTAATTTACATGTAACATGGGGGGTGGGCGACCCTTTTGTTATTGTTGATGTTAGGTACTTTTTTTCTAAATAATAATAATAATAAAATAATACTTTTTTTTAGCTTTCTATTTTGTAAATGGTAATGTGTAATGGGTCATTTGTTGCTTAGGTGAGTGTCGAAGGCATTTTGATTATGCACCAAAGATTTCCTTTGAAGTAAATCCATTAGACTTTGTATTGGACGACTTCAAAGAAAAATTCATACCGTTATTTGAATTAATTAGTTTCTTATTAGTCTAACACATTTCCACTTTTATTTATTTAAATAAAGCATGTAAAATATTCATTATTATTCAATTTTCATTTGCATAAAATAAAATAATATTATAATTAATTTATTCATTAGTTTGTATTTGATTTAATTGTTAAGAATTAACTGATAATTTTTTTACTCTGAACTGTTAAATTAATTTATTTAATAAATAAAATGATAATTATTAGTCATTAATAGCTTCAAACCGTGGATTGTACAATAGTAAATCTTCTATTAGTAAATTAATTAAGTTGTTTTAAACTATTCAAAGTAAAATTAATAGTTTAAAAATTACTATGCTTTGATCTCTAACACTTTAAAAAAAAGAAAAGAAAAAGGGTTATGAGAAAGTGCAAAATGTTGTTGTTTGGGCAAGAGACTAGAATTGAAAAATGGTATCCCTAGTACTCGGAACTTAGAAAAATGATGAGATTATTTAGTAAACTTTGACAATTAAAGGTAGAGAGAGTAGAGAATTGGGTGGCGATGAAGAAAATTTTGTTGACAAAACTCCTTTTTTTTTTTTTACTTAGCTCCAAAATAAAGAAAGAAAGAACCCTCTTTTTCAAGGCAGGAAATGATTAAAGCTCCACTGAAAAAAGTCATAATGTTCATTCGTTTGATGAGCTAGCTAGCACCCAATATTCATAAGCTCACTCCAATTTCTTTTTCATGATCATGCACCCAATACTGATTTTAAAAATCATTATGTTATTTAGGCTTTTAAATTTAACTAGATACATTAATTAAACTTTATTTTTAGTCAGCTATTTTTCTTTCCATAAGTAGAAAATGGGAAGAAGTTATTATAATATTTTACAACTTTCATAAAAGAATTGCGTATATTTGAGAGTAAATATATAATTAAATTTTAAATTATGAGTCAATGAAACATAATTTGAAGATATATGAAAATTAATAATTTCAAATTTAAATATATCAGGTACTAATATAATGATATTTTTTATTAATTTGATAAAAATTATTTTTTATTTTGTAACCCATAATATTGCTTAGAGATAGTTTTATTTGAAACAAAAAATGATAGATAAAATTCTCATAATTTCTGGCATTTTGAAGGAAGATTAGTTTGCTTATTAGTTTTCTAATGCTAATATCTACTAACCCCATTTTATATAACCTAAAAATTAGGTTATACTAATTATTTTATAATATAATTTAATTAGAGATTTTCAATAGATTGTTATTTTGTAATCCAATTAATTAGCAAATTGCATTGGAACCCAAAACCAACTCAAATTAATTAAAACCACCTAATTAACTTGAACTTATTGATTTCAGTATCTTTTATTTTAGTTTTAATATTAATATTTCTTAAAAATTGAATTGAATGTGATTTGATTTGATATTACTCATGACCTATTCAAACGAATCAACAATTAGAGCAAGAAAGCTTTAGCCTTTAGTTGCTTAAAATAATATGATAACTTAATTACCACTAAAATTACTTTCTTGCCGGTGCCAAGAATGAGCATATTGCATAGTATTTTACCTTCTTATTAAGAAAAAATATAATTTTGTACCTGAATTATTAGCAAAAGTTTAATTTAGATGACGTTAAAAAAATTGTTTATTATTTTCTAATTAATTTAATGATTTATTCGTTAATTAGACCAAACTACAATTATTACATTTTTAGTAAAATAAAATTGTGAAATTTATTCATACCTTTTAAGTAATAAAAAAAATAAAAATTAAAAAATCATATTTTTAAATTATAAAAATATTAAAAATAAAAATAAATAATAAATAATAACAAATAAAAAAAAAACTATATCATATATGGGTTTCATTTTTGAATCAAAGAGAATTTCATCCAATTTGTTTTATCTTTAATCTCTTGAAGGATAAAACAACAGTAAGAAAAAAAAAATAAAAGAAGAGAAATCAAAATAAAAATCTGTCACCAGTAAGCCATTGCGAATGCGAGCATGTCACCAGATGGTGAACATTGCGATCGGCAACAGCTCATCACAACTTAGGCACGCAAACAACACCACCAGATGAACCATTTTCATAGATGAAATTCAAATGGGTCATTCACAAATTGAACTCTCATCTTCTCTCTTAGGTAACTTTTGTTCCTTTTCTATTCAAAAACTTGAAATCCATCAGACTTTTCATCTTTAACTTTTATCCTCAACCATGTAGATCTAAGCATACTTTTATATACTTGTGGAAGGGAAGGTTATTGTCATTTGGGTTTTTCCATTCATGCTTCCATCATAAAAAATCCTAAATTTGTCGACTATCAGGATCACTTCAATATTCGAAATGCACTTATTATTTGGAACTCTTTCTTGTCTGTGTACTCAAAATTTAGAGTTTTTTTTTTCGATGCCACTAAATTGTTTGATAATATATCCCATGGGAGATATATGGAGTACAATGATTTCTAGGTTTTAAGGAATAATTTCTATGTTTGATAATATGCAATTCAACGTGTGTTGGGAAAAGTATTTAAAATATTTTATATTGAATAATAATAAAATATATAAAAAATTTATAAGTGAGCGGATATTGAACCTATCACAAGCTAATTGATTTTATATAAATAGATTTCAATACTTGTCCACTTATAAATTCACTCGTGTATGAACTCATAAATTTTAACATGATATCAAAACTTTATTTTTTCATATGGGTTAGATTTTGAGACTTATATTCAAGTCTCATTATTGGATTGATAATGATGTCAGTTTAGATCGAAACTGAAGAATAAGTGTTAACTAGTTTATTGATGTTGAGCCACGAATTAAGTCTGATTATATTTGAAGGAGTGTATTAAGTGTTGGATTTAAAATAAGTCAATTGATTTTGTATAACTGAATTTCAATATTTATTCATTTGTAAGTCCAGATATATATGACACATTGACTCTAATTGACTTAATTATGGATTTTGAATTTTTTTAAACAAATACGAGAATTAGGTTGTCATCGGTTGGATCAAACAACTTTAACCATCATATGATAAGGTTGATATCGTTCTCATTGGTAGTCTCTCTATCTATTTTGCTAATTTAAATGTCTTTTAATTCAGTTTGTTTATATGTGAGGTGGTTTGATTAACTTACGAAATCTAAATATAGGTTTCATGCATATATGGATTCATCTCAAATTTTTTCGTTACTTTCTTTTTATAATTTTATAATTTTTAAGTTCGTTAATTTAATAATTTTAAAATAGATAAATTAGGTTTTACATTTATTATTATGGGATTTATTTAATATTTGTTAAGATCATGTACTGACACGTAAATAATTAATAGCTTAATTGGATTAAAAATTCATTTTCAAGGAGAAATTAATTCATCTTATTCTATATTATTCAAATTAAATTTGTAGCTAAAATATAAATCGATTTCAATTTTTCTCGGGCTTTGTACCTTATCGTTAGCATCTAGAATGAGCATATATTATCACGATTATTAAAATCGAATCGAATTTATCGGTCAAATCATAAAAATTAAGAATCGAAATAAGAATCGATACGGTCAGTCTCTATTTACCTATTTCAAAAAAATCGATTAAAAAATCAGTGAACTGATTGATTAACTGATGAACTGGTAGAATCAGACAAGAGACGCTGTTTTAAGTTAAAAGAAATTAAAAAAATTTTGATAACTTTATTTCAATTTTACCCTACGTTAAAATCTATCTCACGCCAAAATCATGATTATATTACTCAAATAGATGTTTAAACAAGTGAATATCCATAATTTACTGTATATATAACTTTTGACTTAATATGATTGTATTGATATTATAAAAAATAAAATTTTATATAAATTATTAATTTAACCATAATTACATTATATTTATTTTTATTATATATATAATAAATGTCAAATTATATATATATATATATATATATATAAATTTTTTCTGATTTAATCGATTTAATTATGATCAAATATCTAATTTTTTATTTTTATCGATTTTTTAATCGGTTTGATTTTAAAAATATTATATATTACCTAATTTTTGACAATACTATTAATAAATAAATAAACAGAAAGTGATTAAATTAAATACTGACAAAAGCATCAAAGTAGTTAATTAATTATGATTCCTCAGCTAATCAAGATTTAAAAACTGGATCCTTATTTTTCTTGTGAACGAGTGGGATCCGCTCCAACTAAAAAGAAGATGGAAAGCTATCCGTGGGAGCGTTTGGTGATGTAGACAGAGAGACAGAGGCATTATTTTATCGTTACAGCTAATTAAATCCTTTAATTTTCTTCTTCGGTTGGGATTTTGCTGTTGGATTTTCTTTTTACAATATATATATATTTCTTATTATTAAATAAATTTTTTTTGGGCATTAAAATTTGACATTGTAACGAAAAACAACTGGTTAATTATTTATTTGCTACTTTGGACGGCCGTTGGTTGTATTCCATATATTAAAAATAAATATTCAAATTGAACATTTTATCACGTCACTTTTTTATTCACAATATTAATATTAATATATTTCTATTGTTTTTGTCTTTCTTATTTTGCTTTGTAATAACAAGACCTATTCCTTTGGTTGGCTACCGTTATAGCTTTAGGCCATTTGGTTGTTAGTGACTATTACTTGTATATATTTAATAAAATTATTATTAATTATTATTATATTTAATGATTATTAAAAATAAATATTAATATTTATTTTTTGTTTAAATATTATTCTTACAGAATAATTTAATTTTTTTATTAAAAAAATATAAATTTTTTTAAAAAAATTCTGATTTAAAATTTTTATAAATAATAATTGTTTAACTAATTACTGCTACCTAATATTGTCAGTAACTAAACACTATAATATAATTATTAAAAATAAAAAAAAATTAATAATTACATATAAAATTTTTACCAAACACTCGCTTAATAAGCTTTTCAACTTATATTCCGTCTCAAAATTCATATAAGGTATGAAATAAATTCACACACACTTAAATTGCCTAGGAAATAATTTTCTGTGAAACTAAGGAAACTCTCACCTAAAAAAATAGAAAGAGAAAACCTTATTTTCTTAAATAAAAAGATACATTAATCTTAAAACCAAAAAAAGAAAATCGTAATAAAAAAAAATCCCCTCAGAATCAAACTTTAAAAATTAAAAATTATATTGGCAATCTTATAATAGAAATTAAGTTAGATTGGTGTGTTAATTACAAAATTAATGTTATATTTGTAGAGGTAGGCAACTTTAGCTCATTTTCTTGAAAATTTCAGCAAATGTAATATATGTGGTGGGTAGGCATTGCATGTGAATGCCTACTTGTCTAGAATGGTAAAGCAGCTTGTACTCAAAATCCAGCAATTTTGAATTTTTAGAAAATTTTCGACTTGTTTAATGTATGGATATAGGCTATGAGTTGCCCGTAACTATCAATATTTAATTCAAGATAAATTCCCTATCTCCATAATTAACTAATATAATACTCCATTCATATTAAATTCTTATTTCACTTTATTTTTTATATAGATTAAAAAAATTAATTAATATTATATAAATTTATAATATATTCTTACTCCTTAATAATAATACATTAATTTTCTAGATTTTAATTATTAATATATATAAATTAATTATAAATTATAATATATAAATTTTCTTATATAACTAATATCTAAAAATAAAGAGTAAACTAAATTTTGACAAATAAAAAGAAATAATTGATTATTAATTTGAAACGATGAGAGTATACAGTTATGCAGGCTCCATATCTCATTATTTAAAAAAAAAATTTAATTGGTGAAGTAAAAAAAATAACTGAAGTTAGTAACTGGGTCAAATTTTAAGATTTGAGTGTTTATGTCTTTGAATTTTTCTGAAATAATAAAAAAATATAATCTGTAATTATTTGGTTTATCCGTCAAATTAACATCTAACATGTCTTCCTTGTGGCTTTGGGTTAATGGAAGAAGACAATGCAATTGCAGTCTTTGAATACCTACATTTATCTGTCTCTAAATTAAGTTTTGACTAATAGTGGATTAATCGAAGAATACAATGCATTTCAGTCCTTAATTGGCTAATTAATAGCTATAGATAGTATTTGATGATCATTCAACAGACTCCAAATTATGATATGTATATAGATCCATCACTGAAGTTGATCAGATTCAAACTAATCTTCATATAAATTTCATTTTATTGTCTAATTAAATTAAATTTTTGTAAAACAAAACCTAAAATTGTTTGATTTCCATTTATTCAAAACCATTTATTTTCTTTTTCTAAATAAAACAAATGCATTTTGTAATTATAGTATTTATAAATAGGGTGAGTAAATAAAATTTAATTATTTAATTCTGATAAAATTTGAATTTCAAATAAAATTTTTAACTTCTTTTCTGACGGATTTTTAACCCTTTATGTCTAACACTTAACAATTAAATTATTAATTTAATTATACGATTTAATTTATTTAGTTCATACAAACTGTATTTACCTATATAATTAATTATATACAGTAAGATATTAAACACTTAACCATTAAACTTTTTTTTTTTCTCATCGACCAAGACTTTTTTTGAGCCTATTTATTCATCAATTGAGACTATTATGGATGAAGAGAATCAACTCTAAACTTATTATTCGAAAAAATATAAAGCGTGAGGTTATGTCTAATTATGCATAAACTTTTGTTTTTTTTTTTTTTTTAAGAAGAAGAAAGTGAGAAAGAAATAATCCTATAAGTTTGAGGTCAAGCACTAGATCTTTAAAAAAAAACTGAAGATATGATCCATGGACTTTAATTTTGGACTTTGGGAAAAAGTCTAAATTTTACTTAGCCCAATAAGTTTCAGAACGGCCTAGAATTGATAGACTAATCAACCTAACCGGATTAATGCTGACGTATAAGTAGCATCACAAATTTAATGAAGTCAATTAAACATTTAAACTCAACTACTTCATCGAGATTCAAAGAGTTTCTATTTTATCTTTCCCAAAAAAATATATATTTTATCAATTAAACTCCAGCCATTCAACCCTATGATAAAAAAAAAAAAAAAAAAAAAAATCATTTCAAAAATTCATTTGAGACTTTTTTTATTTTATTTTGTGATGATAAAAAAAAATTGCTTTCAATCAAAGTTTCATGGTTGGCTTGCAATTTTCATGCAGATACTTTTTAATTGCCTTAGCTAACCCGTAAGTTAATAATTAAATATTAGTAGTAAATTATTAATAAAATTTTAATTTAATAATATCAAAATTATATTTAAAAGAATGTCAATTCTAATTAAAATTAAAATTTTAAAAATAATTAAATATGTATATCATAATACAAAAGATAAAATATTTAAATCTTGATATATAATTATATTTATTTAAAAATTTTCAATGCAAAAGAAAAAAATAAAAAAAGAAAGTTGTTTGGAAGCTATAAATCAAATTGGGACCAACCATTGAAATTAGCATTAAAAAAGGTAGCCTTTTCCTTGGATTTATAGGTTCTTTCCCTGCTGCTGCACATGCTGGATAATAACACAAGAGAGGGAGTGTTAATTTGTTAGAAGGACGACTTTTGGGTAGAAGTCAATTTTTATTTCCTTTTTCCCCTCAAATAATATTTAAATATATATATTAAAACGTGATATATATGGAGGGCTCATTCATCTAACATATGTGGTATTTTACATATTCTTCATGCGGAAATTAATTAGTAAGCTGAAAATACATATGTTTCTTCAGGGATTTTACATATTGACTTATATATATATATATATATATATATATATATATATATTTATTGAATGTTGAGGATCCAAAAGTATTTTTTATTGTAGTACACTCAGATTTTAATTTTAAGTGGAATAATAAAAATATTGGATATTTAATTAAAAATGTATTTTAATTTTATAAATTAATTTTTTTTAAGTAGTTAAAAATTTCAATTGATAATTTATTTTTTTTATAAAATTTCAATTTGATAATCAACCTACCAAACACTTTATATTATTCTTCTCAATTATCATCAATTAAACTAATAGATAAATAAATAAAAATTTAATAACAATTGAAAACAATAAGATCCTAGGTATTATACCTAATTGATACACGTGACGTATCAAAACTTTCATGTTTATATAAAGAAAGGGAAAGTAGCAAATATATTCTTAAATTCATGAATTTCTATAAATAGGTGATAAGAATCACACCCTTTCAAATGATTGGTGCACTTAAAATAACAACTTTTCCCCAAAAAAAACTTGTCCAAAATCCTGTCACTCTCATTGATTTGCCGTGTATGGCTAAAAGGCAAAAGGAAAGTCTGTTTCTTTGTTTCTTTCAAGTATATTCGTTTAATTTATGGCTATAGACTTTGAATCAATTATTATTATCATATGTTCTGTTTGGGTTTTGCTTTTCATTGTGCTTTGTGGGTGTAGTCTCTCTTTTTTGTCACTCTAATTTTGGGGTTTTCATTGTGGATATAGAATCTCCTTTTTGTCACTCCAAATTTCTCCTAGTTTTACCAAAATTGAGATATTGAAAATTAAAAAGTTTCAAACTCAAGTTTTATCAATATTGTGGGTATTTATTAAAGATTTTTTTAGTTGTTTGGTTGATTACTTCGTATTAGCAAATATACTCTGCCTTGCTGAATCATAATATGTGTTAAAAAAAAAAAAAAAAAGCAATACTTACATATCAAGAGTTTTAGATGTGAATTAGTTGCTGGGTTAAAGCAAAATCATTGCTTGCATATCCAAGTAATTTTGGTTGAAATCATTTTTCATTTAAATTCAATGTTTGGTATGAAAAAAATTGATACAAATTCATGAAATTTAAAATTTCACCATATGGTAAAATCTATCAAAAATAAAAATTTTGAAATCCTACATTTTAGGTGAGATTTGGTAAAAAATTTCGGCCTTATTTAGATTAGGGATATTTAAAATCCATATAATTAAAAATTATATAATATGAAATAAATGAAATTAATAAATTATATTATTTGGTATGATAAATTAAATCTATAGAATTAAATGGTATTTTTAAAATAATAAATTTCATAATTTTAAATATTTTCAATCCAATTAAATTTTTTTTAAGACGAATATGGATTCACTCATTTTTAAATGCAGGCAAATAAGATTAATTCTTAAAAAAATTGTTTTGAGTCTTACATAAATTTTGTAGGTTCCGGATCAATTCATGTTATATATTTTTTAATTAATTTATCATAAAAATTTTTATTTTTATTAATTTATTATAGACAAAACGAAAAATATCATTTAGATAGAGTTAACAAATGATGCGAGTTTATTTTCAACAAATTCAAATAATTCAGATTTGAATCATTTCGATGAAAATATAAGTCAAATTAAAATGTAATTACATGTTAAAATAAAATATTATCAAATTTATATTTGTATCTAAATATGATATATGATTTGATAGCACTAAAACCATATATTACGATGAAAGTATTTTTTATAGGTATACACATACACATACACATAGAACTTTGAATTTATTGAGGTGATCAGATCATGGAGCTTGAAAATTCATTTGAGCTTATCTCTGTGTACGCTGATAAGTTGCTTTCAAACATTAAAATTTCAACAATTATAATATAGCTTCTTATCTTGAACTTGAATAAACCAATTGTCAAATAATGTATAAAATAAGACTAAAAAAGGATGGGTCGATTTCCAAACACCTTTATAAATACCATACCAAGACCAAGCGAGCATGCAGGGAGAGGGAAGTTACAACTCCCAGTAGTATTGGGCCTAAAATGTACAGCTTCCATAAACTTCATAATTTTCATGGAACAGATTTTGTTTCAAATCTTAAGCATTGGCATTCCCTATCTACACCAGTGGCCCTGTTATTCAAGGGTGGACGACACATGATAATAATAAATTATAAAAGAAAAAAAAAAACCATAATGTCTTATGACTAGGTAGATCCAATAATCATAGGGTTTGATTAAATATAATCTTGTATATCCTCTTTCTTGGAAGAGGAGAGTATAATGAGTAGAATTATTGAATGATTGAGTAGAATTATTGAATGATTTCGTAATCTTGAAGCTAATTGCACAATATAAAATTAATAGCTGGTCACCATAATAATGGATTAATCATATCATTTTATTTTCAACCCCCCAGTTAAATTAGATATGCAACTGTTGTAATTTCATGTACATGATTTAACTAGTAAGTATAGTAAACATATAAATGGGCCACATCTATCTACAAGGTAGTTGATGTTGCATGAATCATGTGTTTTCACTTAGTTTTCTTTTCTATATCTAATTATTTGGTAATCGAAAAATATAATGGGTAAGTGAATTTTCTATATCATTTTGAAAATCATATTATTAAAGTCTGTGTATGGATTTGAAGGAATATAAAATTAAGCTTGTTAAATGGACAAATGATGGAATGATACAGCACAAAATTAATAGGTAGCCTTTATATTTTATATTTATATATTCAGTATGAATTTCTTTTCTCAATTTATATATTCTTACAATTTCCATGTAATAAGTGCTGTGGCGTAATCAAAGAGGGACTAAGGGGAGTTCTGATCCTCTATATAATCTTTAATATATATATATGTAAATTTTTAATTTTTTTAATTAGCCCCTAAAAAATTTTAATTATTTCTTTAATTTACTATTATATTAATTTTGGTCTCCTAATAAAAAAAATTTATTCCATCCCGCAGGTAATCAATATAAATTTTATCAAAATAGAGAATCAAACTTAATTTGATGCACAAAAACTAATTTATAATATCACTCAACCAATTGAATTTTAATAATTCATATTCTTTTGCTATTTTTGGGGATATATTACCAACTATATATAGTTTAAGCATACTAAATAGAAGTTTTTTGGCTCAGATCTAGATTAATTTAGACTATATCCTAGCTAACAGATCTTTTATTTTTTATTCTTATCAATTTTCTTGATCGAACAACCTGGGAGAAAAAGGAAGGGAATCTTGGAGGGTCTTTTAGCTATCTAGTCTCCTCAAGCAGCTATATCTGGTATAACTTGCAATATCTGTAACCTATAATAATCTGATATATTACATATATTTCAGTCACTAAGAAAAAAAAAAAAAAGAGAGAGATTACCCAAACAACAAATAATATACAAGATTCTTAATTAATGGTCTGTGAATTAAATCAAAACCTGTGTACACATGCATCTTTCAATGAATATTGTACTATATTTATGTAAATTGAAAACCTAACAGAGGTTTAGGGCAAGTCCATATACGGTTGCTAATAATAAAGGCCAGAGAATTTATATATCTTCCTTGATCAATTGAATGCTTCAAATTTCCAAGCGTTTTAGCTAATCTTTGTGGTTTAGATTTTTAGATAAAAATTACTATTTAAATAAAAAAATTACTAGCTAGCTATTTAATGGAGTAATAATTAGCTAGTTTAACTTAAAGAATCTCAAATTAATTTTACTACTAAATTCAATATAAAATACAATGTTGAGATATCATATTCAAAGTGCATTAAATTCTTCTGGGGTAGGTTCAACTATGACAGAGTTATATAACTAACATTCTTCTCAACCGCTGGAAAAGGCTGATGAGAAGCTAGCTATCCCTTAAGTTCATTTTCAAAATTACTACCTGATTTAATTTTTCCTTTTTTTTTTTTTTTTATGAACTTCCATTAATTCATGTTTCCGAGTAAATATAGAAAACTGAAAATCATATATATTATTCACGGAGTTGCAGCAACTATATATATCAATGTACCCATGCATGTATCTACTGATTATAACATGCATATAGTATTTAATGCCTGCCCTACATACATGACCAATGCCTACCATCATATATATTTATGCCATAATAATTTTCTTTGGGAAAACATTTATCGAGCCATGAAATTATTGCGTTTACAAATTACTAAAAAGTTTAGAAGCACAGAAATTAGTTATCTTTTCTGTAGCTTCAGTAAATTCCAATTCCATGGTGAAAAAATAGTTCAAATCTTTCTAAAGCTTATAAAACCAGCAACATGATTATCCAAAGAATTTCTTCTTTCACAAATATGCATGCACTTTGATAAATAATTAAATATATATGTATATATGTACATAGGTATGGTATATTGACACTGCCAGGGACAGAACAAAAAAAAATTATTTGGGGGACAAAATTGATAGCAGAAATGAAAATGTAATCAAAACTATATATACATGTCTTCTTTTCCTACATCAATACCTTTCGCCAAAATCCTGAATATATAACTATGTGCAATCCATTAATTTCCTCCAAAATCAATATACCGAAAACTAATTAATAATTGATAAATTAACCACATTTATATAAAATTTAAATTGAAGTTAATTTCACACACACATTCACATATATATATATATATATATATGTACTGTTCGATTGAATGGTAGATGGATGAAACATATGGATATCAAGAGTGGATAGAGATAAATGTGGTCAAAACCCAAAATCGTATATGTATCTGCTACGTCACTATGTTAGTTGGTATAGTTTGATGCACATGCCGCTACTACCACTGGAATTATAACAATAAAACACAGTTAAACTATATATATAACTGTCTAGCTCTAGCTTATCACTATATATTTAATCTGAAATAATTTGTATAAATTATATTCTTATTTGGACGTTTGGTGTAGTTTCCAATACTTATTAACTGTAGAAATGCAACATAAACTAATTGCATTTTCTTCAAATTTTATGTTTATTAATTTATGTTAAGCCTAAAATATGATAAAAATATAAAAAACAGTTGTTAAGATTAATCCATCTATTATTTTGTTTATATTTTGATTTTCTTTGTTTTTATTTATATTTTACTTTTATAGTTTGTATTATATTTATTTTACTTTTATAGAAATTTCTTATGCTATTTCCAGTAAAAACGTAAATTCAAAACTCATTTGAAAAAAATTGGAAACGAAAAGAAGACTGAAAAGAAAATATATATATATATTTAAAAAATAAAAATAGATATACCCATCATAATCAGCTCCTTTCATTACCCACCTCGTCCTGTCGTCCTGAAGAGAGACGAATGCAAAAATATGTTGGCGGGGCGGGGTGCCCGCCTCTCATCTTTAGATTGGATCGATTTGGAAGAATTGGAGGAAGGGAAAAGGATGGAATGTCTGTACAGTGAAGGTGAGATTTGGGTAATGATTTGGAGAAGGGTGAAAGGGTTGAGGAGGAGAGGGAGAGGCGGGATGCGCAGAGGCCATTGGAATTAAAAGAAAAAAAATTATGGTAATGCCTCTTTTCCCTAACCATTTACTGTTACCGAAAAGCTTCAACGCAATTGTCGAACAAATAATCATCAGCGAAATGATCATTATAATTAAAAAGGTAACAGGTCATTATCTGATCTAATTGGTAAAATTATAATTCTTTTTTATTTTAATTATATTAATGGAGGTAATTTAATTAATTTTTGGAGTTTCTATATATTTTTATTTGGATAAATGATAGTGATAGTAAGTTGATTAATTAAGCATTATCCTCAACAGATTACTTGAGGTCCCTACTAAATTATTCTGTTCTAGTATCTGCATCCAAACTGCTTTGAGATTCTTCTCCATTTATGCATGTTTTGTATTGTTTCCATGCTTATTTCTCAATTTAATTTGGTTCCCAAGTCTGTTACTTTTCAATTATTGCATTTGTATTATATCAATTACCATATATTAAAGTATAAAAATGAAAAAAAAAATATATCTATTCTATATATGGAACATGTCTGTTGAGCATATACAATACAGCACTTATCTTTAGTTAAACTATAACTATAATATAATCACCCATATATATGTATGTATATGCATTCTCTGTTCTATTATTGTATAAATCTGGAAATTCATGAACAATGCCAATTAGGCTATGGAACCTTATAGGTTATTAAATTTTGGCCTTGTGACAAAAAAAAAAACCCTAAATTTTGTCTTTTTTTTTTTTTTTTTTTTTTTTAATTTTAATTTTATCACTAACTACGATTTTTATAAATTAGATGATTCAATAGGTGTCTGACAAAACTTTTTGATACAGTTGTTAGCTTTTTGATTCCCAACAGATGCATTATATTCATTTGATTACTGATAGCTGTTGACTGTTAGATAATCAAAGAACAATTATTTATAAAAATTCTAATTTGAAGTTTTTTTTTTAAAAACTCTTAGCTTTCTTAAGTAAAAAGACTATAAGTGGGTGTTTGATAAAATTTTTTAATACAACTATTAATTTTTTGGTTCTTAACAAGTGCATCGTACATGTTTGGTTATTGACAGCTGTTAACTGTTAGATAATTGTTTGTTAGGTAATTAAACAACAACTATTTATAAAAATTCTAATTTAAAATTTTTTCAAAAAAAACTCTTGCTTTTTTAAATAAAAGACAAAATTGGTGTTCGGTAAAACTTTTTGGTACAACTTTTAGCTTTTTGGTATAATTTTTAGCTTTTTGGTTCCTAACAGTTATATCAAATTGTTTGGTTATTTTTCTTTTGTGATAGTTATTTGCTGTTAGGTAGTCAAATAACTGTTATTTATATCTTTTTTGAAAAAAGTTCTGTTCATTTAAATAAAAAAATTAAGTTATCCTTTAAAAATAATATTTCAATAAAAGAAAAATATTAATAGTTATCCTTAATAGTCATTAGACATATTAACAACTAATAATTAATAATAATTTTACCAAATACTTATAATAATCTGCTAACAATTGTTACAAACAGTTAAACTAGACAGAGTCTAAATTATTCTTTAAAAATAATATCTAAATAAAAAAGTAAATATTAATATTTATCCTTAATGGTTATTAAATATATTAACAGTTAACAACTAATAATAATTTTATCAAATATTTAAAATAATAAGTTATTAGATAACAACCATCAGTCATCAATTAATAACTATCAATAATAACTAATAACTAACAGTTATTATGAACAACTAAATCAAATCAAATGAGATCTAAATTATTTAAAATGATCCAAAACCATCACACAGAATGTTATCTCTTCTTTTGATATGATAGTGGAGGATAATTTTTTTTTAAAGGAAATATTGAAAGTTAACATTAACATAATAATTAAAAAAAACCACATTTATAGTAAAAGGAATTAAGTTTAGAATTATATTAAAAGATAAAATTCTTTTAATTAATCTAGCCATATGTAGTATTTATACATGAGCGAAAAATTTAGAAATTGAATCAATAGAAATGTTATAAAATGTTACTAAATCAACATCTTGAAATATTAGAAATATGATAGGTGAACTCTGCAATAAATAATGAGGTTTTTTTTTATAAACCCATAACCTTAAGTGATAAGTTTAAATTACTTAAATCTCCTAAAAAATTTATAAAGACAAACTCAATTTTAAAAAAAAAAACATAAACACGTATAAAACTTGTCCATATATCATAATTATTCAGATAAAGAATATGAGAAAAGGAAAGAAGATGGGTTTTTATTTCTTCTATCATTAAGCTTCTTTCTCTCTCTCTTTATATTGTATAACGAAAATACTATGCCCGAGAGAAACTTAGAGAGGAAGAAAGAGGGGGCATATAGTCTATCTCTCTCCTTTTCTTTTTATCATAACTCTGTAGTCTGTCTCTCTTTATATATATATATATATATATATATATATATATATATATATATATATATATATATATATATATATTACATTTTCATCCTTGACTTGATTACTAGTTCTGGTAAATGAATCAAGCTACTCGAACTTGACTCGTAAATTAATTGAATTTAATTCGATTTTAATTGAATTGAGCTCGAACTTAAATATTTTTAGTAGCGAGTCTAATCGAGTTCAAATATTATAATACTCAATTTAAATAATTCGCGAGCAGTATTGAAGTTTTATATAATTTTAAATATATTTTATATTATATATTAATATGATCTCGAGTTCAAGCATATTTGAATTTTTTGAGTTTTATTTTGATATTAATAAATAAATTAATTTATATTTTTAATAAAAGTTGAGCCTAATTGAGTCGAATTTGAATATTTCAAGTATTTATTCGAGTCAAGTTTGAGTTTCAAAATGAAAAATTTGATTGAGTTTAAATCAAGTTTTAAGCTTTGAATTTTTAATTTAGTTGAGTTCAAACTCAAAACTTTTTTTTGACTATACTCAATTATATCCTTAGCTACTAGCCCACTTTGAAGAAGTTTTCAAATCAAACTTTCTGTTGGGATATTAAAATGTCTCACATTGGAAAGATAGTAAAATAATAAAAAATATATACGGATTTAATAGATAATTACCTAATAGTTAGTTTTAACTTTTAACTATAGTTATACCTTAAGCCTATGCTAAATTTAATACTATTATTTGTGGACTTAACCTCCTCCAATTACCCTTTGGGTCAATTATCGAAAATTTTACATGATTTCAGAGTGGATTTTTTTATGGTTTGTTGGGATGGGGCCTATTAATTTCCAATTATCAATAATAATTACCTACTTGTACTTGCTATCAAATTACTTATACTTGTACCTGTTAGGCTGGTTACTTACTATCAAATTACTTATACTTATACCTGTTAGATTGGTAACACATCAAACTACCAAATTATCTTGAATTGTACCTGTTGAGCTGGTAATCCATTAAACTATCAAATTACCTTGAATTATACTTGTTGGGCTGATAATCCATTAAACTACCAAATTATCTTAAATTGTCAAGTGGCAAGTTACCACTTGAGGGAGAAGTATTGAGATATTAAAATATCTCACATTGGAAAGATAGTAAAATGATAAAGAATATATATAGATTTAAGAGATAATTACCTAATAGTTAGTTCTAACTTTTAGCTATGGTATTCAATGTCATTCTTTGTGGACTTAGCCTCCTTCCACTTACCTACCCATTATCCGAAATTTTACACTTTCCATGAATTATATTAGAGAAAATTAATCACCATATAAACATAATATAATTCTAACATAAAAAGAGTGTTTTGCTAAAATTATGCCACAAGCAAATTGAGGATTTCAATTGAAAATTTTAGTTGCTATTAAAAAGTGAATTAATTGATATTCATTATTAATAAATTTAATGAGATGAGAAATTATGAAGTTTGTGAAATAAATTCATTAAAACATTTATTTGATTTTCTTAATTTTTAGTTTATATGATTTTGAAAAAGGGAACTACCTATCTTCCTTTATCATTATATGTTTATTTTATTTTATTTTTATGTGTTTTTTTTTATCGTGATTGAATTGTTAATTAAATAGTATATGATAAGGGATAAACATCACTCTTTTTATTGGACTCAAGATTGAATAACCCTGTCTAAGAGATCGTTCGACTATAGGGCTTGAAGCCCTACTACAAACAATAACTCCATTCTCTTAAGGTTAGGATTTGTATCTCTCCTTTTAAAACTTGACTTCATTCTCGTCATTGAAAGATATTCTCGTATGGTTTTAATCAGTTCACTTATTCTCATACTGAACCAAGATGTTACCCTACATGTAAACTCAGTGACTATACTATTTTGTAAGTCCTCGAGTAGGCCACTGTAGTGACTATCATTGTAGCACCCTAAAACTTTCTATATTTACATATAGGACCTTAAAATGAGTATTATTTAGTACATGATTTTTATTAGATAAATAAGTTATAAATGAGCAATTCGATTCCTAAAACTATAATTTAAGACCCTAAATTTCATGTTAAAAATAGAATTACATGAAAATACCAATGGAATCCCAATTGAAAATGAAATGGGAATTATGAAAAGTATTAGTGTTAAAAGTGAAAGTGAGACAACAATATAAATATGAAAAGTTGAGGGGTCAATTTACAAATACCAAAACTTGAGGGGCTTTTGTGCAAATATCTAAAAAGATGAAAATATCTATAAAATCCCTAAAAAAAAAAATTTGTCTGTTTCTCCTCTAACCTACATGTTTGGCTGAAACCTCCATTTCCTCACCTTCCTCCATTTCTTCTTCCTTCCACCAAATTTCACACACTAAATACTTTCCAACCTTAAATCAAATTAAACCTACATATAATTCTAAGCCAAAATACCTAATAGCTATCAAAAATTCCAACAAAAAACTTAAAGGAAAATCAAAATCTTCGAAGAGGGCAAAATTAGGTTTTTGTTCCAACATAAGGTAATTCAACTTCTTATGCTTTTTTTTTCAACAAATATGATTCATATGATGATTAGAATTGGAAATATTAGCAAATTTACATATATGTATGATGATAGGAAGAAATTTCATTAAACTAGGATTTACGTCAAATTTCACTTTGGATTTGTTTAATTCAAAACAAGTGTAGAATATGATTCCTTATATTAAATATAGTCTAAAATACCTAAACTTTGCCATGTAAAGTCAAAAAGAAAAGAAAATGATGGTGAAAGTGATGAAGAAGAACATATATGCCTATTATAGGAATTGAAGCTTCTAAGGAATTTTTGGTGCAATCAAGCTTTTAGGTGAGTTGTAAATATGCTATTATGCTTTAAAATCATCATACTTTGAATTATGTAAATTTCTTTCATGAAGCACTATGCTTGGTCGAACCATATAGTGGTATCCCTTTTGAATTTTTGTCTATTTTTCAAGCTATTTTCTAGCTTATTTTACTTGATTCATGATTGAGTTGAATTGGTTATGATATTCTTTGCATTGTGAACTTGATATGTGCTGACTTGATTTTGTTGAAACTATCCATAAACGCTATCAATTTTTGTTCATCGTAGGATATGCCTTGTCCTTTAATACTTTTATTCATCTTGCAAACTCCTAATCCACATAAATAAGAGTTTAATCTAACAACTTGATAAAACACTTATCACTATAAAAGATTGCATTTTTTTTTCCAATTTTTCTATGATGACAACATATAAAAATTAAGATTGATAAGTACCTATAATTTTTTATTCCTAATATTCCAAAATTATACTACGAACTTTATTTTTTAATTTTTGCTTTAAAATTATGAATATAAATGTCCATTCAATTAGAATATATTTGATAATTGTTAATTTTCAATTCAAAAGCAGGATAAAATATTCAAGCCACAATTTAAATTATATAATAATTTACTATTTAAGAAAAACTTAAATAACTTGGACTTTTAATTTCAATATAGTCTATATAGATAATAAAAATAATTAAAACATGAAACTACACTTTTTTAATTTAAATAATAAGAGACAAATGAAATATAAATTTTATTTCATAATTATAAGAATAGTATAAAATTTATTATAGAATTGTGTTATATTATTATATAAAATAATATGATAAAATCAAACCCTCGCATTGCTAACTTCTAATTTTATATGTAAACACAGGAAAAAGGATTTTGATTTGTAGCTCAACGTTGTTGCTTTTTGTTGAAGGTGGATAAGACTGCTAAGTCACGGAATTTTTATATTTTTAATTTCATTCTTAAGAATTTGTTAGAGACGTAAATTAACTATTCTTTATTTGATGATAAAAATAAATTTCAGTAATATAATTCATTTATGATTTAATTATCATATTAATTGAGTATCATATTATTAAATATTATAAATTTATAATCTTACTAATTTAATTTATTTATTTTTTTGAATAATTTATGAAGTATCCATTAAAGTAGAAGTAGAAACTAAATTTTAGTAACATATCAGAAAATTAGAGAAAAAACTTTAGAATTTAGATGAGAATACTGAAACTTTGTTTATATACAATCTCAAAGCTAAGAACGTAAAATGAAATACACAGCTAACTAATTTTGATGTGGATAACACGTGTTTAACAATTCTATAACAAACTAACAAATTGTAATTGAAAGAATCTTGACCAAAACCAACTCTAACGGTCTTTCATTAGTGAAACGGTGCACATGATTACTAGGCTTCATTCTCTGTAGAGTGAGTTTAATAAAACGGTACACTTCGAAGCTCTTCTTCTTGTGTGTCGGATAACGAAAACGGTGCGCAGCTTCTTTTAATGAAACAATCCATTTCACTTAAATTATAAATATACCACCATCTCCCCCCTCCCCCACCCCCATGATGAATCTTGGACAACAGATTACGAAAAGAAGGAACATCGAGGGATTTTGTAAATACATCTGCAAGCTGACTATTGGAAGGAACATGTTGAGTAGATATGAAATCGTGCTTGAGTTTTTCTTGAGGAACATGACAATCAATATCCAAATGTTTTGTTCATTCGTGAAATACTGGATTGGCGGCAATATGCAAAGCAACCTGATTATCACAAGACAAAGAAATAGGAAGCTCCACTGGAATGTGGAAGTCTTTCAACAAATATGAAATCCATTGTAATTCACAGACTGTAGTTGCCATGCTCCATTATTCAGCTTCAGCAGAGGAGCGAGAGATTGTAGTTTGTTCTTTAGTTTTCCAGGAAATTAGGGAATTACCAAGAAAAATGCAAAAACCAGTTTTGAACTTTCGTATATCAGGACATGATGCCCAGTCTGCATCACAAAAGGCAGAGACTTGAAAGGTATTTTGTGTAGGAATAAGTAAGCCTCGTGATGGACATCCTTTCAAATACTTAAGAAGATGCAGAGCTGCTTGCCAATGGGAGTGATGAGGAGTATTGACAAATTGACTTAATTGTTGCACTGCAAATGTGATATTTGGGCAAGTGAGATTCAAATAAAGCAGTTTTCCTAGAAGTCTGCGATACTTAAATGGATCTGAGGGCAGCTCCCTATCATTTTTCATGAAGTTTGAGATTTTTGGGCAAAGGAGTAGTTACTGGTTTTGCTCCAAGTAATCCTGCTTCTGTGAGAATATCAATAACATATTTACATTGGTTAATGTAGGTACCAATTGTGGATATTGCAATTTCCATGCCAATGAAATATCTGGCAAGCCCCAGGTCTTTAATAGTAAAGGTTCTGTCTAAAAAGTGCTCGACATAAGAAATAAGTGCTTCATCTGAACTGGTGAGCAAGACATCGACTACATAGACCAAAAGTGTAACAAAAGAAGAAATTGTGCCTTTAGTGAATAAGCAATAATCATCAACAGACTGTAAGAAACCAAAGCAAGTAACTGGGTTATAAATTCTTTGTTCCATTACCTGCTGGCTTGTTTCAAGCCATAAAGTGACTTGTTAAGTTTACAACCCTGGCCTGACAGTGCCTTAGTATAGCCTTGTGGTGGTTTTAAGTACACATCTTCATCAATGTAACCATGCAAAAAAGCATTGTTTATATCGAGTTCATGTATAAGCCATATATGAGCAGTAGCTAAGGTGAGAAACACTTTTACTCTGACTGATTTGGCAACTGGTGAGAAGCTATCTTTGTAATCTAAGCCTTCAAATTGGTTGTAGCCTTTGGCTACCAACATTGCTTTATGCCTATCAATAGTACCATCTTGTTTGAATTTAATTTTATAAACCTACTTGGTACTAATAGGTGTGACTCCATCAGGAAGTGAGGTGAGTTGCCAAGTGTTATTTTCTTCTAAAGCATCTAATTCCTTGGTCATGGCCTCTTGCCATTTAGGATCAAGTTTGGCTTGATCAAATGACTGTGGCTCTTGAATATTAGTGACATTGGCTAAGAAATCAATATTTGTGCTAGTAAAAGTAGAAGGTATTGTAAAAGGGTAAGTGTGAGGTGTATATTGAGAGGCATATGACTAATTTTTGTTTAAAACATCAATAGGCAAAGTAAAAGTTGTAGTAACATTCGAGACAAAGTCTCTCAACCAGGCAGGTTGTGTTTTCAGTCATGTGCTATGTCTAGTGGGAAGTTGAGTATGTGTTATTAGTATTAGGAGTAGAAATGAACTTTGTGGTAGAAAGGGGTTGGATATGAGTAATAGCATCAGAAATAGGAATTGTAGAAGAAGCAGGAGATATTAAAGTAGAGGACTCGATAGGATTATGCAATGGAATAGTGGACTCTATGTGATTATGTAATGCAGGAGACGATGAAAATGGAACAAAAGAAGGAACTAATGCAGGACTCGAAGGTTTAAAAGATGAAACCGACTGATTTGTTGGAATACAATGTTGAGAGGAACCAGCCTGAGTATTAACTAAAGGTATTGGACCCGTGAAAGGAGTGATAGATGGTTCAGCAGGTAAAAAAGGGTCTGAATTAAAGTCTGGTATGGGTAAAGGTAAAGTATGTTCAGTGGTTGGATGAATGGAATATGGGAATATGTGTTCATATAACACTACATCCCTTGATACAAAAATCGTGTGTTTGGTCAAATCATACAGTTTATAGGCCTTTTGCCCTATTACATAGCCAATGAAAATAGATTTAATAACTCACATCAAATTTATCGTTGGAAGGGCTAACATTAGTGGCATAGCATAGGCAACCAAATGTACTTAGTGGGGCATATGAAGGTTGAGTTTGGTTTAATAGTTCATAAGGGGTAATCCAATTGAGGGTTGCTGAAGATAATCTATTAATTATGTAGGTTGCTGTAAGTATTGAATCACCCCAAAACTTCTTAGGTAGTTTGGATTGAAACATGAGAGCTCTTGCCACTTGGAGGAGGTGCTTATGTTTCCTTTCAACTACCCATTCTGTTCGGGAGTACAAGGACAACTTTTTTGGTGTAAAATGCCTTTCTTACTGAATGATTCTTGACATTATAAATTAAAGAATTCAGTTCCATTATCGCTCCTTATTGTTTTAACCATAACCTGGAACTAAGTTTGGACCATTTGTGTAAAGGAGTTTATGATAGCAAAAGTTTGTGTTTTATGATTTAGTAAGTAAGTCCAGGTTGCCCGGCTGAAGTTATCCACCACTGTCAAGAAGTAATGTGCACTTGTAATGGAGGTTTATTTGTAAGGCCCCCACAGGTCCACATGGTCAAGTTCAAAAGGTTTTGAAGTGTGTGTAGAATTAGTTTGAAAGGGAAATCGATGTTGTTTGGAAATGACACAGACTTCACAATGATCATCTAAATCAACAGTATTAAGATATTTTTATTATTGGAATGGGAAGCAGCATTACACGAATTCAAAACAGTAGAATCAACAGTTCCAAATTGAAACTTATTACAATGGAAAATTTTAGAAGGAAAAACATATGTACAGACAAAAGACTGAATTGCAGAAGTATCAAAGCTTGTTTTATCAAGCTTGTAAAGATTTCCTTGAACTTTGCCAATTGCATATATCCTCTCAGTCAAGAGGTCTTGAAACACAAAAGATTGGATAAAAGATGATTATGGAGTTAGAATTTTCAAGGTATTTTCTAACTAACAAGAGGTTGATCTTGAAGCTTGGAATATAAAAGGACATCAGTAAGAACTAATTTTAGATCTCGCTGTACGTTTCCTTTATGAGTTACCAGTTTCATAGATCCATCAGGTAAATAGACTGGATTAAACATTTTTAAGGGTTTTGAGTCTTTAAAAATATTTAGATTAGCACATGTATGACTTCAAGCTCTAGGGTCAACTATCCAAGAGTTTGAGTCAAAATTATCAAACAAACTTAGGGCAGAAGTAATGGCTTGACCTGCAAAATTGATCACATCAGCAAGATTTTTAAAATTAACTCCTTCGCCTTTAATGTACCTGAGTACCTGTTGTTGTATCACATCAGTCAATGTACTTAGATCATCAGTCGGGTTTTTCCCTTTGTATAATGCATCTTCACTACCTTTAAGAGGAGTATCACTGATATTTGCAACAAACTTTGCAGGAGCTTTACATTTTTGGTCTTTAAAATCCTTGTACCATTCTGGAAATCCGTGTAGTTTGAAGCAAGCCTTCCTGCTATGTCCTTCTCGATTGCAGTAGTCACAATATCTATCACCTTTTTTTTATCAAACCTTCTTTCTCTCCTTACCCTCTGTATGGAGTCTTAACCAAGAAAGCTTAGTTATCAACAGTGTTCTTTCTCTCCTTACCCTCTGTATGGAGTCTTAACCAAGAAAGCTTAGTTATCAACAGTGTTACCATAGGTTGTTTACTTCTCTTTGTTTTTCCACACATAACACCATTGAATATGCTTTATTAATGCTGGGTAACAGATCAAATAACAAAATCTAGTTTCTTACAAGGTCAAAGCTTTCATTTTAAACCCATGAGACACTGAATTAGACGACCTTCAGAAGTAATCTTAGAAATTATCTTAGTTGCACTACATTCACACAAAGGTAATGGAGATAGACAGGCTAACTCTTCCTATAGTCTTTTTAGATTTGTAAAATACCTTTCTACAGAATAATTATCTTGAGTCATGGAATTAATCTCTCTCTGGATCTGGTAGAACATGGGCACGTTGCTCTCACCAAATCTCTCTGCCAATTTGTTCCAAAGATCCTTTGCATTTGTATTATACAAAAATGATTCCACAAGTTCTTTAGAAATAGAATTCAGGATCCACGAGGTAACCATACAATCAACTCTAATCCATTGTTCATACTCATCATAATCTTCTTCAGGCTTTTGGCATTTTCCATTAATGAACCCTAGCTTCAACTTTGCTCCTAAAGCAATCTTCATTGATCTGCTCCAGGACAAGTTATTAGAACCAATAAGAGGCGTAGTAACCAAATGCATCCCAGGATGATCTGAACTTTGCATCAAGAGCGGGTTTCCATTGCTATATTCCTTAATGACTCGATGCACGATAGTTTTTAAATCTCCACCATGATGTGAATTACTTACAGTAGCAAAAGAATTATTTTGGCAGTAGTGTTTAGAAAACAGAGTATCACAGTAGAAAACGCTTCAACCTTGAAGCTCTAATACCATGAACAATTTATGAAGTATCCATTAAAGTAGAAGTAGAAACAAAGTTTCAGTAACATAACATAAAATTAGACAGAAAACTTTAGAATTTAGATGAGAATACTATATCTCTATTGAAAATATTGAAGCTCTATTTATATACAATCTCAAAGCTAAGAACGTAAAATGAAATACACAGCTAACTAATTCTGACGTGTACAACACGTGTTTAACAATCTTATAACAAACTAACAAATTGTAACAGAAAGAATCTTGACTAAAACCAACTCTAACGGTCTTCTATTAGTGAAACGGTGCACATGATTGCTAGGCTTCATTCTCTGTAGAGTGAGTTTAATAAAACGGTACACTTCGAAGCTCTTCTGCTTGTGTGTCTGATAATGAAAACGGTGTGCAACTTCTTTTAATGAAACAATCTGTTTCACTTAAAATATAAATATACCAACACTTTTTACAAATTCTATCAAATTTAATTTGATTTAATTTTAAATATGCTCATTAATAAAATAAATTTTCATATAAATTTTCGTTTATATCAAATATGAAACGTGTGAACTTGCAAACACATTTCATTTTTTAAAATTTATATATGTATACCCAACAGGTTATATATGAATTCAAATTTTAACTATATATTCCTCTTTTAAATTGTTTTTTTAGAAAATTATTATTATTTTTATTTGAGATTGATATTGAAATCTAATAGACCATATATCTGTAATTGTACGATCGGACTTGTTTGAAGATATAAGAATCAAGTTATGTTATGATACAACTGATATGCATGAATATGCATATAAATCGTGCAGGTGTGACGTGGCCATGACAATAGCAAGAATAAAGGACCAATTCAGCTTTACACTGTGTCAAGTTCTGTTAAAGGATTTTTTGCTTATTTTTCTCCTTTTATATTGTTAACCATTTCCATTTCTTTTGCAAGTTTGTCATTAATTTTGCTCTTAGATTGTTCCTATAAATAGAGGAATGAAACTGAATTAGACCAATGTCACGGAAAAGGTATGTGAGCCAGGTGAGTTCAGCTGTGGCAGAGGCAAGAGCGCGATATCCTGCTTTGGCGCTAGAATGGAGACAGTAGGCTATTTTTTAGAGCTCCAGGAAATACAGTTAGCTCCTAGGAAAATGCAATAATCGGTGGTGCTTCTTCTAGTGGTTGGACATCTAACCCAATCAGCATCTCAAAAGCCAATTAAATTTATAGAACTGGAGGCTAAATAACGAAGACCATAATTTGGAGTGCCACTTAGATATTTGAGAATGCGTTTCACTTCTTTTGCATGACCAGCAGTTGGATTTTGGAAGTGTTGGCAGACACGATTTACCGAATGAATAATGTCTGGTCTAGTAAAGGTGAAACATTGAAGAGAACCAACGATGCTACGGTAAGCAGTTGCTTCGATAGGGGGTGTCATCTTGGCTTTGCAACTTCACTTTAGTAGCAAGAGGTGTAGGAAGAGGGGATCTTGTGAGCATCTAAATACTATCAAGTAAATCCTCGGTGTATTTTGCCTGTGAGAGAAAAATAACATTATTAAAGTATTTGATTTCAATGCCTAAGAAGTAGTGAAGCTAGACCAAATCCTTTAGGGAGAATTCAATACCAAGTTTGTTAATAAGACTTTGAATAAGTGTTGAGTTATTTCCAGTAAGGATAACATCATCTACATAGACTAAAAGATGGATGGAAGTAGTGTGCATGTGAAAAATAAAAAGTGAGGGATCAACTTTGCGACCAATGCACCCAATATGCAGTAAATATTTTGAAAGGCGATCAATCCAAGCTATTGGAGCTTGTTTGAGGCTATACAAATATTTTTTAAGTTTACAACCATAAGAGGATAGGTATGGATTGATAAAACCTGGCGATTATGAAGAAAATAGAAAGAAATTAGAGAAAAACTCTTCTTCTTCTTTTTCGCATATAGTTAATTAAAAAGGTATCTCTTTATATACAAACAAGATGAGCTAATTATAGATGACTACAAATTAGGAAGAAATATAGGAAGGGACTCTAAAAGGAAGGCTATAAATCAAGAAACTAATACTAAATTAACTTAAATGGCAGCTCAAGATAACATCCCCCTCAAGTGGGTGAAAAAATGTCTTTGATACCCAACTTGATAGGTGAGTTGTTGAACACTTTGCTTGAAATGGTTTTAGTGAGTATATCAGCTAACTGATTCTCAGATTTGACAAATGGAATTCTCACTACTTTTTGTATCCAAGTTTTGCTTGATAAAATGCCTGTCAACCTCAACGTGCTTCGTCCTATCATGTTGAACTGGATTGTGTGCAATATCTATTGTAGCTTTATTATCACAAAACAACCTTATTTCTGATTCTAGCAAGAAACCAAGCTCAGTTATCAACCTTTTTAGCCACAACAACTCACATAATCCTTTAGCCATCCCACGGAACTTGACCTTGGCACTAGACAAAGCTATTGCCTTCTGCTTCTTACTCCTCCATGTGACTAAGTTTCGTCCAACAAAAGTGAAATATCCCGAAGTAGACCTCCTATCCAAGATACTACCTAGCCAATCTGCATCTGTGAACCCTTCCACCTCAAGATGACCATTCTTTCCAAAGAACAAGCCCTTCCCTAGGGTTGATTTCAAATATCGTAGAATTTGAATCACGACATTCATATGTTCTTCATTTGGAGTATGCATAAATTCACTCACGACACTAATAGCATATGTGATGTTAGGATGAGTATGTGAAAGATAAATAAATCTCCCAACTAATCTTTGGTATTTGTCTTTGTTGGTCGGTACTTGGTCTTAATATTCTCCAAGTTTGTGGTGTTGAACTATAGGAGTATTTGCAGGCTTGCATTCCAACATTCCTACTTCCGCTAACAGGTCTAGCACATACTTCCGCTATGACAAAAAAAATACTGCTCTTCAATCTAGCTACCTCAATTCCCAAAAAATATTTCAATCCACCCATATTCTTCATTTCAAACTCCTTTGCCAACTTATCTTGGAGATCATAAATTTCTTCAAGATCATTCCCAGTGATGATCATATCATCAACATATATAATCAATATTGTTACTCTCTGACGTAGCGGAAACCTTATAAGAGTGTTAATTCTAGATGAATATCATATTAATAAATATCAAAATTCGTTGATTCAAAGAACAACGAAAATTATGATGAAAATTATAATATTTTCACACATAAAGGTTATTTTATTCCAATCAAAAACTGCTTTAACTCTAACGCTTATATGACTATATATAGGGAATAGTTTCCAGAAAACCCTAATTGTCTAATATGGTAATTTATTCCGAAAAGAAAATAAATTATCATATTTACATAAATGAGAAAATAAAATATTACAAATACAATGTCTTAAAAGGCGTCATAAAATAAATTTCTTATTAAAAGAAAATAAAGAAACAAAAGTTTCAAAAAATAAATAAGAAACCCTAAATTGCCAAAATAGAGGCCTAGATAAAGAAATTTGGCCAAAATACGCCTTCAGTCATCTCTAAAGGCTATGAGTTGGATCCGTTGCTTCGTTTTCTATTGGATTAGGTCTAGATCAAGCCCAAAACTAAACACCTCCAATGACCCATTTCTTTGACTTAATCCTTTTGCATGGTCAAACTGATCCATAAACTTCCGGGCTTGAATGTCTACATCACTCTCCCTTGTCTTTGCTTCATAAATAATGTATGTTCTAAATTGCTTTGAGAATAATCATACCTCTTCGTTGATAAGCTAAACTGACCAAACCAAGCATAGGGTTACTGTTTTAACCCATACAATGATCGGTTTAGTTTACATACCACATTTGGCTGAGTAGGACCTCCATGTAAATTTCCTCCTCAAGATTCCCGTGAAGAAATGCATTCTTTACTATCAAATTGATGTAACAGCCAATCCATATTTGTAGCCAAAGACAACAATACCCTCACAGTGTTCAACTTTGCTACTGGAGAAAATAGAAAGAAATTAGAGAAAAACTCTTCTTTTTTTTCGTATATAGTTAATCACAAAGGTATCTCTTTATATACAAACAAGATGAGCTAATTATAGATGACTACAAATTAGGAAGAAATATAGGAAGGGACTCTAACAGGAAGGCTATACATCAAGAAAATAATTCCTAAATTAAAGTAAATGATAGCTCAAGCTAACAGATTGTTCCATATAGATAATTTCTTAAAGATCATCATGGAGGAATGCATTCTTAACATCAGATTGCCCCATAGTCCATTTGTAAGTGATGGAAACTAATAAGACAAAACAAATTGTAGTGCGTTTAACAATTGGACTGAACGTTTCGAGGTAGTCTAATCCTAGAATTTGAGTGTATCCACATGCTACTAAGTGTGCTTTATAGTGATCAATGCCATCGTTTTCCTTCAATTTGGTGCAAAAGACCCATTTTGAGGTAATAAAATTTTTATAAGCTGGTCAAGGAACCATATCCCATGTGTTGTTTTGGTGGAGTGCATCAATTTCTTCTTCCATTGCTTGTTTCCAATAAGGAATTCTTAGGGCAACTTTGTATGAGGTTCAGCCTTGATGTATTTTCTTGCAGCAAAGGTAATCATTTGGTTGTGCAAGGAAGGATCTACTCGAAGGCGACCTCAGGTGATCATTCTATAAGATGCTGGAGGGATGTCTTAAAGCTGCAAAGAAAGATCAATTGTTAGATTATTACTAATGTCAGGGAGATTATTAAAATTACCGTGGATATCATATGTGGTGGCATCTGAATGAGTTCATGTTGTCAAAGAACTTTGTGAGTGTGTTATGTTGCTTGGTGTTTGATGAGGTGTGATAGCCATTTCATATGTATTGATTGAAGATTCAGAAGTGATGGGAGCAAGATTAGCTGGTTGGTTTTGCTGAAGAGGACTTGTTGGTACTAGTGGAAGATCATTTGGATGTATTGGATAAGTGTCAAGATCAGTCGACAGTGCACTACCAGTCGATTTGTTTGTTCAGAGTCTGAATTTGATGAAATGCTTGTTGATTCCTTTTGAAAGACAAACTTAAGTTCCTATAGAGAAATATGGCTTGAAGAAGTGTTAGTATAAGGAAAAAAACTTTCATAAAAAATAACATGTCGAGAAATAAATAATTGGCGAGTTTGAGAATTCATACACCAATATCCCTTATGATGTTCACTATAGCCTATGAAGATAAATGGAAATGTTATTCTTTGTAAATTTTGTCTTGCCAAATTCTCTAAGATATGGATGACACTTGCAACCAAAACTCTTTAAAAAAACCATAGTCGGGTTGTTCATTATATAATCTATGAAAAGGAGTATCCTTATATAAAGGGGATTTATAAGAAAAACAGCATTGAGAAAAGCATCAACCCAAAGTGTAAGAGTTAAGTTTCCATGAAAATAAAGAGTAAAGCCCATCTCCGTTCAGCAACAGCATTTTGCTGTGGTATTTTTGGGCAAGATATTTGATGGAATATACCATAATTTGCTAGATGATTTTGGAATTACTTTGAAGAAAATTCCCCACCTCCGTCACTGAAAATTTTTTATTTTTTCTCAAATTGATTCTCTGTTCATTTCTAGAATTTCACAAATGTTGGATAAAAATATGATTTTCTTTTCAAAGGATATAACCATGTATATATAGAGAAATAATCTATAGACACAACATAGTATTTAAAACCTTGATTTGAAGTTGTTGGAGATGGTCCCCATAAATCGCAATGAATTTTTTGTATAGGGAAATCTGAGATTTTATTATAAGATTTAAAAGATAGTTTGTAACTCTTGCCTAATTGGCAACTACTACATATAGTTGGTTGTTTCATCCAACTTGAAATAATAATTAAATTATTTGCATTTAAAAATTTCAAAGAACTTGTTTTGGGGGTGACCCAAACCTTGATGCCATATGTTGAAAGGAGCATTGTTAGATTGGACAACTATTAAAGTGTGAATAATATCTCCTTCTAAGTCATGGAGCCCTCATTTCTTATAGCCTTTAGCTATTGTTTTCCCTTCCTGATTTTTCACAACAAAGTCAAAAGATGATAACTCAATTGTACAATTATTATCTTGAGTTAATTTGCTCACAGATATTAAATTGTTCTTTATTTCAGGAACAATTAGAACCTCTTTAAGTTTTAGTGGTCCTTGAATAGTATTAACTTTTGTTTCTCCTGTGTGAGAAATTTCTAAGGCTTCACCATTACCAACATATATAACATTATTTCCTTTGTAAGGAGATAACTGAGCCATCTTACCAGGGTCATTTACCATATGAGTTAATGCTCCTGAGTCGGCATAAAGACTAGAATATTTTTCTTCATCATTTAAGGTTCAGGCAGCAAGAGCTTGAGAAGCATCAATGGATTTATAAGAGTAATCAAATCTATTCCAACAATCCAAAGCAGTATGGTTAGATTTTTTGCAGATTTGACAAACAACATTACCTTGATTTTGAGGTTGTCTCATGTTGATTTTTTGGTTTGGAGGTGCTTGCACTATTATTTCCAATGTGTCCGGCAGTGATTTGTCTATTTTGGTTGGAACTTTGGTTATTATAATAGCCACGTTCTCGTGATAGATTTCGTCCACCAAGATTTTGTCCATGTCCTCTTTGTCCAATAAAGGCTTTTCAGTTCTTGCAAGTTCTTTTTGTTCTGCTCTTCTTCACTTAACATCATTTGTACATGACTTTGAATGGCAAGAACAACTGATGAAAAGTAGGATAGGGAGCTCTAGACAACTTTGTTGTGCGAAAATCTCTATATTTATATCCAAGACCACGAGCAAACTAAAATAATTTGTTTGTTTCATCCAAAGACTTCTTGATTGTTGTAAGGGAATCACAAATACCTTTAAACTTTGTTAGATATTCTTCTAATCAAGAATTACCTTGTGTTAAGGAGTGCAGCTGATTTGTCAATTGCATTTCTTGCTTCAAAGTGTTTGGCAACTATAGTTCTTCAAGGGATTCTAATGTAGACCTTTAAGCCCTGAAGTTTATAGGCCAGTTTGACTATGCAAAAGGGTCAAAGTCAAAGAAGTGGACTACTAAAGGTGTTTAGTTTTGGGCTTGATATGGGCCTTTGATGATGACTGACGGCATATTTTGGTTAAATTCCTTCATCTAGGCTTTCGTTTTGGCAATTTATGATTTTTATTCATTTTCGGTAACTTTTGTTTCCTTATTTGCTTTTAATAAGAAAATCTGTTTTAGGGCGCTTTTTAAGATATTGTCTTTATAATATTTTAATTTTTCATTTATATAAATATGATAATTTATTTTTTTTCGAAATAAATTACCATATTAGACAATTAGGATTTTTTAGAGATTATTCTCTATAAATAGTCACGTAAACCTTAGGGTTAAGGCAGTTTAGATTTGAATTAAAAATAACTTTTCTGTTTGAAAGTTGTTTCTTCCAATTTTCGATATTCTTTTTTTAAATCTACGAACTTTGATCCTATTATTTTGGTATTCATTTAGAATCAACAGACTATTAAAAGGGTTCTGCTACGTCAGATTCTCACCCCTTGAAAGCATTCTCCATTCCGTCAAGTTTCAGTAACACCTCCTCTTTCATCAAGGATAAGAGCCAAGTTGTAAGCAGTCCATCATTATCTTTCCAAGTTTCACTTTGGCTGGCTACTTCAGCTTTAGTTTCAATTTAATGAATCAGTCCCATGCTCCTTATTAAGGAAAGGACTTGAGATCTCCATACGAGTAAATTTGTAGCTGATAGCCTTATAGATACAAGACTTGAGCTATGATGAAAGGCTTGGATGTTTAGTGTGGGTTCTTGAGCGGCCATGGCAGAATTTATTTGTTTTTTTTTTTAGTGTTTAGTTTTCTATAAGGAAAGAAGAAAGATGAAAAAAAAAAAAAAAAAAAAGATATCATAGGCTTAGGATGACCTGCTCTGATACCATGAAGAATTTGAGAGTAGAAAAGATTGAGAGTAAGAGAAATTCTTATTTGAATTGACGTTGAAAGGATATTCATGGGATATGTATATATACATGCCTGGCCTAAATTTATAAAAGGAAAACCTAGTTGTTACTAATAAATATAGAAGGAAGTGCTTGATTATAAGACCTAGCCGTTATATAGAATCAACTCAGATTAGAAAGATATGATTTGGATATTCCAGCCGGTTGATTTTGATTTTACTGAATTACTTCTTCAATCAAGTGGCTCAAGTGGCAATTTGTGCTCCTATTCAATAGGAAAACTGATCGAGTGGCTTAGTGCCTCGCATCCCTGCTTCATTTGAGATATTCAAGATATCCAAGACATATTTTCTTTGACTCAAGACTGAACAAAATGGCGTTAAAGCAACTTCAACGCTTAAAAAAAGGTTACAAATCATCAAAATCTTTGGCGGTAAACTGAAAATCCAAGTATAGTTTAACTGAATTATGAGTGAAATATGATTACCAATGATAATGATAATGGTAAAAGTCAAATAAGGAATAATCTAGCCATAGTAATTGGTTCTTGCGTACATGAGAATTTGTCACCAAATCATCCTATTAAGTTAGTATATAGAGTTTACTGAATAATTCCCAGAATAAAGATTGCAAAATGCATGGTAATAGCTTAATAAATTTTCATATTTACGTCTAAAAAAAAGGAAAAAAACAAAAGAGAAAAGAGAAAATAGTAATTGATGAGGTGAAACTTTATTATAACCATAATAAGCTGGTGAAGTGTTCGAGTTATATGGTAGGAGGTTTGAGATTCAAACCCACACTCCTATTCTTTTTTCTTTATATATATATTTATAGTCTGTAGAAAGAATTTGATAATATGATAATAAATAGAGTTTTACTTGGTAGCTTATAAGAAAATTGCTACTTCCATCTCATCTCTTCATATTTTTGTTTAAGTAGGCTTCTTTCTTCCTGCCACTTTTGGAGTTCTTCATTGTACCGGTCATTCAATTTTTCTTTCTCTTTCTTGAACTTTTCCTCCATGTTTTTCATCTTATTCTTGAAATCCTCTTCACAATTTTCTTTCACTTTCCTCACTTCTTCATCATGTACAGCTTTGAATTTCTCCAATTCCTTATTGCATTTATCTCTTGCTTTGTGCAAAAGTATAGTTTCTTCTTCATTATTATATGCTTTCTCCAATACTTGATCCCATAACTTGTTTATACTAATTATTGTAGCTTCAGTTATTTCGTTTTTATTTTCCTTTTCCCTATTGCTCTCTTCATCGATTTTCTCCATATTCAATTTGTTAAAACTATTGTTGCTTCCACTGTAATTTGCATTATTAGTCTTCTGCACAATGAAAATCAAAAACTTATTAATAAAAGAAAATCACAACTAAACTTTACTACAAGGAGAAATTAGTATTGAAAAATGCATAGTTAAAAATACAAAAAATCAAGCTTAACTTAATTTGTCTATATATATATATATATAACCTGATTATCTCTAGTTCCCTAGGATATGATAACAAAATATCCCCAGGGACACCCCAGTGTTAAGAGATTCGCAATCTCCATGGAAATATCTCGAGTTTTAATGCTAGATTCAATAGGCAAAAAATATAAAGAAAAGGTAGAGCTATCCATATTGTGTAGCTCGTATAAATTTCAATGTACCGAGAACATAAAAAAAAAAAAAAAAAAAAAAAAAAAAAAAAAAAAAAACCCTGGCAATCAATAGAAGTCACTAACCCTAAGGTGATGAGAATTTTTGAACTTTTCTTGGTCTGGATTTTGATAATGTTCGAAATAACTTATCAAGTAGATGAAAGAAGATATTGCCAAGAGAGTAGTAATTACAGGCATCCAAACAACGTTATTGGCTCCCAATATAATACACAGGACTAAAAAAAATGCAATTCGATCAAGCCAGAAAGCAACGGCCATAGCTTCCATTGTAACTCTACGCTTCACTACACACACAACCTAACTAGAAGAGTTCAAAACAACACCATTATTATATATAGAGATTTTTTATTTTTTGTTTTTTGTTTTAAGTTTAATTAATCTTTTACCAACAAGGAGAGATTCCTTATTATTTTAATAATTTTTTTCCTATACTATTTTTATTGTCAAAATTTACTATATTGGCATGTGACAAAAGCAATACCTATTATTAAAAGGAAAAGAGAAAGTAATGTATAATGCGAATTAAATGTTTTTACTTATAAATCGATTAATTACAGGGGCGATATTTGCATTCTTCTTTTGATTTTTGACATTCTCATTTTTTTTTTCATTAAACTTCACGATATTAATTATAATCATACTAATATTTTAAAGATGTACGGTCTAATGAGACTACTATAAAATTTTTAGAAAAAATTTAAATTGTGCTCTTTAAAAATATTTTTAATTTTTTTTTGAGGAAAAATATTTTTAATTATATATTTGACTAAAATATCTTAATAAATCATATATATTTTTATAATTGAATAAATTATAGTATTAAAATAATAAGTAAATAATTAATATATTATTAAAAATAATATTTTTAAAATTATTATATTATTTTCAAAGAATATTAAGAAGTATTAACATTTTTTTTATTTTGTTAATTAACTTTCTCGATAATAAAAAAAAAATTGCTTTCAAAATAAAAATTAAACAAAATATAAAAGGAAAAGGAAATTTATTTTATAACATGTAAAAATAAAAAATTTTATTATGATATTCTCTCAAGTAAAAAGTTATATATTTATTAAATTAAATTTTTAGAATCATATTTTATTAAAAAATAAAAAAATATAGACAATGTATTAAAAGTAATAATAATAAAAATATATATATAAGAAAATGAGAATTAAGTATTTCTCTTTATAAGAATCAACTTAAATGGAATAAAAGTATTATAATCAAATTTAATAATGAAAAATGTACTAGGAATATTAGAAACTAAAGAGGAATGTTAATATCACCTCCCTTAATTAATTATCTTAATTCTAAGTGTAATCCTACGTTCTCAGGAACAAATTAAAGCTAGAATTAATAATTTGGAGGAGCCAAAATATGAATTAGAGTTATATTTAAATGGGTTAATATATAAATAAAAATACATGAATTATGATTATAAAATTAGGAAATTTACATGCAAAATAATATATAAAGCCTTTCTATATTTGTATCATCTAATAATGAATGCATAACCCCATCTCCATTAATCTAAAATATAATTAATTGTTCCAAGAGGACATCTAGCAGTAGAAAATTAAAATTTTTATTAAAATATTTCAAATTTGAATTCTTAGTATGGAAAGAGTTTATAGGAATTAAGGGAGAATTACCCATAATATACTCATCATTTAAATTTTGATGTACCAACTCAATCAACTCAATTCTATTTTAATTTTAAAATTAATTATTAAAGTTCATATATGTACATATATAAGCTTATAATTGAATAATTGTTGGAACTCACTTGCACAAAACCAATTGATTTATGTTATATTCAACACTCACTCACTTATAAATTATTTATATATTTTACCATTATTCAATGCGTGATACTTTTTTTAATACTAATTGCAGTCAATTTTATGGATTCTACATTGGACTTTGTTTAAAATTTTAATTATTAGTTATAGATAACAACATATAAAAATAATAAATATTCATTTTTTTCATTACCCCATTTATTATATATATGTTAACTAAAATATCCATCCTATAATAACCATGATTGATTAATTTATTTATTTATGATTTACTTAAAATTTAAAATCCTAACTGTTGTTTATATATAAATAAGATCTAACGCCATTTAACCTTTTCTTCATATTTTGTTCTAGCTAGCTTTCTTTTAATTTCTTGTTTTGTTATGGTGTTCCATTCAATAGTGTCTTATTATTATCATTATGAGATTTCTTCCTTTTGAGTTATTGTTTCTTATTTGATTAATTTGGAGAAGATATGTGGTGGTGCAGAATCTTTTTGCTGTTTAAGAAATTCAAATGTGAGAAATTGTAGTAATAGATTGAAGAATCTATTTTCATTCTCTGCATATAGAGAGGATGCCAGTAATTGCAAAATTTTGGGCTACATATATAGTTGCAATTTTTATCAATTGGCACACGATCTATATGGATGTATATGAGTCAAGTTATTTGTAAGCTACTCGAATGCGACTCGTAAAATATTTCAATTCAACTTGATTAAAGCTCGAGCTCGAATAGTTCAAGTAACAAGTCAAACTAAATTCTAGTATTATAATATTCGATTTGAGTAGTTCAAAAATTTTGTTGGTGGTGGTGATGGTGGTCTTAGTTGATTTCTTAATTATTTTACCTATTTTATTGTCAAAGCATATAAACTTATAAACTATTGTTAATAATTGATAGTTATATAGTTAAAACATATTTGGTTAAGATTGTATGATCATTAGAACATGTATATGCAACTGCTATAAATGATTCTTTAGGTTAGCTTGATCATTTTAAGGTAAGTGTGAAGTTTATAGATTGAAATGAATTCTATGTATTGAATTTCAAAGAAAATACGCGTTACATATATGGAGAAGCATATAAAAATAATAATAACTTTAAAGTAATAAGATATTTATATCTAGTAAATATGTAGATAATACACAGCTGTAAATACAAAGGATTTATACAAAGACTTTACATCCTTATCACTCCTTTCAAGACGATGGCGTGCGAGGCAGCAAATGAAGCTTAGATTGCAATAGTAAAAATTAGTGAGTACCTAAGGGCTTGGTATAGATGTCACTCATCTGATCAGCAGTCGAAATAAATTGAACAATATTTTCCTTTGCAATTTATTCTCTTACAAAGTGATAGTCTAGCTCAATATGCTTTGTACTAACATGAAAAACTAGATTTGGCATGAGATAAATAGTACCAACATTATCACACCAAAGAAGTGCTTTGCCAAGACTTTAAATACCAAGCTCACTTAACAAGGACTAAATTTATAATAATTCTACTTTTGTATTGGCCATTGCCTTATATTTGCTCTCAGTAGAAGAGCATGCTATGGTAGGTTGTTTCTTAGCCATCCAAGAGATAAAGACTTGCCCAAATAAATTACATAACCATTCGTAGATCACCTGTCATCGGTTCACCCACCCCAATCAACTATCTGAAAAACACTGGAACTAAGTAGTTGAATCAACTGAAAACGAAAGACTATAATCCAAAGTATGCTTGAGATAACGAAGCAAAAGCTTGATTGTTTGCCAATGAACTTCAGTCAGATTATACATGAATTGATATAGCCAACTAATAGCAAAAGTTATATCAGGCCATGTAAATATGGCATATTGCAATGCTCCAACTACCTGTCGATATTGCTCACCATTACATAAAGAGAACCTAACTTTTTTACAAAGGTGAAATAGAAGTCATTGGTATCAAACAGCCTTTGACATCCAACATACCATTCCTTTCTAACAAGTCATTAACATACTTGGATTGACTTAACAAAATACCCTTCAAAGATATATCAATTCAATAACAAGAAAATAATTTAAAGGGCCAAGGTCCCTCATAGGAAATTCTTTATTTTTTTTAAATGACATATATCATAATCAAGAAGAATAGGTACCGATTTGAATTATATCATCAACGTAGACTAATAAAAAAGAGTACATAAGCCTTGCCGAAGAATGAACAATAAAAAATCATCCTTAAAGGATTTGAACCTAAAATTGAAAAGAAAAAACTCAATTTGTTAAACCACTCATACAAAGCCTTTTTCAACTTATAAACTGACCTTTTTAAATAACACACATGATTTGATTTCTCATGATCTACAAATCCTTTAGGTTGTTCCATATAAACACTATCAATGAGGTTACCATGAAGGAACGCATTTGAGATATCAAGTTGCTTCATCTCCCAATGGTTCGTGGTAGCAAGAGCAATGATTATTTGAATAGTAATTGCCCTTACTATAGGACTGAATGTCTCTTTGTAGTCAAAATCTTTTTATCAAAACCTTTTGCAACTAAATGTCTTACCGAGATATCATGCAAAAAAATTCATTTTGATTTGATACACCCATTTGTTTCCAACCATATTAATATTAGTAGGTCGAGACACTAAGTTCCAAGTGTACTTATCTAATAAGGTCCAAATTTCTTCACCCATGGCATTACGCCACTTTTTATGTTTCATAGCTTGAAGAAAAGTAAATGGTTCTTGTGTAATATCTTGGTTCGGTTTATATGAAGTAAGTTGAGCTTTATGACATTTCGTTGTACTTGGTTGCAATTGTATAAGATGCATTATAAGTAGTGATACAGTAGGCGATATGGTGGGTTCTCTAATATGTTGGATTTGAGGAGGATTGGTAGAGGGATAAGAAGTAAGGTCAATGACCAATTTTAATCTAGACGAGGATGAAGAACTGATGTCATAGATTGGAGAAGATGTTGCAGATTGGTTATTTGTAGGAGGTGTAGTTAGAGGTGATGACGTATTTTTATGTAAGAGATGATATTATGGTGTAAGAGGAATGCTTGGTGATGAAGATAAAGATGGAATCTCTCTAGATAAATGAGTACGACCTAAAACAGGATTAGTAGAATCAATAGGAGATAGAGTAGGATTAGAAGATAAAGGATATACATTACCTACATGAGGTAAAGTAGAATACGCCGTGCCAATTACTTGCAGCCAAGGACCTGAATTATGAGTTTCAGATGAAATTGAAGACTGGCCTGAATTTTTGAAAGGAAATATAGTTTCATTGAACTAAACATGTCATGCTATATATATTTTATTGGTTTCTATATTAAGACAACTATGGCCAAAATGAATAAGAGATGGGCCATAATAGAGGAAAGATGGCACAGCCGAATATTTTTAAAGACTCAAATTTTGATTTTTGATCGAATATAAGAGAGTGAAGTGAATTGCCATGAAGAACATCAGATGGTAATCCATTAATGAGATTTATAGTTGTATCAAATGATTATAACCAAAAATGAAAAGGTGTGGAACTATAAGCCAGTAACGTGAGTCCCGTATCAATTAAATGTTTGATTTTTCTTTCAAAAATCCCATTTTGTTCATATGCGATGGATGATTTCTTGTGTCTGAAAATATTTGCTCAATTTTTTATATTCTCTAACCCAATCAAAATGAAAAGCTTTAATTTTGGTAGACAATTGACTTTCAACAAGTGCTTTAAAGTTGAGAAAAATATCATAAATCTTACTGTTATTTTCAAGAAATATAACCTAGTGAATCTAGTATAATCATGAATAAACAAAACAAAATGACAAAATCCTAAATTAGACAAGACAAAATAAGGTCCCCAAACATATGAATGAACAATATCGAAAGATAAACTTTTTATGTTCAACAAGAGCAAGAAGGATCCTGACTAATTTTCCTAATAAATAAGAGGAACATTTTTCAATACTAGACTTGGTAGAGGTTGGAAGATCATTTTCTTTGAGTACTTTAGCTACTATACAATTTTGTGAATGACCAAAGCGAGAGTGCCAAATGGGACTAATTCGACTAAAAGAGCTTCAGCTTCCTTGACATTGGGCAAAAGGTACAATTGTAATACCCAATAATAAATATTTTATTTTTATTTTTTATTTTTGAGATGATTGTGGATAGAATAATATCTTGGAGAAATTTCAAAATTTTTGGTATGCAGGAATTACTTGATAAGTCAGTTTTGAGGCTTTAAATGAATAAATTAGAAAAAAAAAATGTAAATCATGTGAGTTGCAGATTTTAGTTATGAATATGTAAAATTATTTTGGAAATTCTATATATGTGTAAAGAGATATACTCCTTAACCAGAATTTATTTAGTTTTCAGTTTTCTTGCAGTAAGTTGATGTGTATTATGAGAATGTGGAAATTGAGTCTATTTATTGATCTTCTGTATATAGTAATGACTGAGAAATTTCAATGAGATTGGATAGTTGTAGTTCAAGAGATAACTAATTTAATCAGACCTACTTGGGCAATTTTTGGAGAGTTAAGTTTGGGTGAATTTAGAAATTTACCATAAATTTTGTAGATTTCTTTTGATTTGAATTTTGGTTATGATGGACCCCTAAGTGTTTATTTTAAGTGACAAAAAGAATTCAGGAATTTGAGTGTCTGTAGCTCCATTCCGAACTGGTTCAGTGCGAGGTGGTCCCTCGATTTCAAAAATAGTAAGAGGCATTGCCGAGATGGTATATGCGAAGTAGAAATAGGCGAGGAGAGATTGGCGAAAAGGCATTGCCAAGATGGCATATGCAAAGTGGAAATAGGTGAGGAGAGATTGGCGAAGAGGCATTGACGAGGTGGCATATGCGAGGTGGAAATAGGCGAGGAGAGATTGGCGGTGAGGCATTGCCGAGGCGGCATATGCGAGGTGGAAATAGGCGAGAAGAGATTGGCGAAGAGGCATTACCGAGGTGGCATATGCAAAATGAAAATAGGCAAGGAGAGATTAGTGAAGTGGCATATGCGAAGTGGACATGCGAAGTGGGATTGCGAAGTGAGATTGCGAAGTGAGTCTGGCGAAGCAGGAAACTGAGAGGCAATAATCTATTATAAAAGGAGAATCAGTAGCTAATTCCGCGATATCTTCTTCTCTTTTCTTCATTCGTTCTCATTTCTTCTCCTATATTTCTCAAATCTGTCCGGATTGATCGAAATTAATGCATTGAATCATTAAGTTAGTGCATTTAAGGTTGTGATCATCATTCTCAAATTAGATTCTTCAGGAATTCAGTTTTGAAAAAAATAAGGTAATTTCTCCAAAATTTATTTTTCTTTAGATTAAGAATTTTTGATAGATAGAATAAATCTATATGAGTATATAGACTCTATTATAAGTATTTAAGACTATTAATTTTAATTAATATTCAAGATATCAGAATTTATGGAATTTGATGAATAGTGACATGAATAGTAAGCAGATTCTTAAACTTCAGATTTTCTTAAGAGATTAATTAAATTGATGTTAGGAAACAATAATAGAGGCTATAAGATGATTAAAATTTTAGAAAATCATATTATGTATTGTTGATTGAGGAAACCCTAATTTTGAGCATTTGGAGAAATGTCATAAGAAAAGAGAATTCAAGATATTAAAGGAGATTCATTTACTATACAAGTAGCTCAAGATAAATTGCTTAGAGGTAAGTATGAACATTGCATTTGCATATTGTTTTTTTGAATTGAATTGTCTAAACCTTCTTAATGTTCACATGTATAATTCACATGTTGTATGACAATATATTACTGATCTATTAATTGAAATTTCCATGATATTCTCAAACAAATGACAATTCATTTCATATGATTACCATATATATTTATATTGTAAATGACTTGGTCATCGTTCCTTGGATCAAGTTCATATGAAACCTATTTGTTAATTTGACTGAATTTATAATATATGTTGATGGTCTTGTGACCAATATGTTCTCTTGTAAG
>CANXYC010227898.1:0-15703 GCA_948193065.1 Aleurites moluccanus | reverse complement strand
AATGATATAATGTTATGACATGGATATATGTATACTTTGTACATATATATGATATATGAGTTTGAGAAATAATGCATATGTGATTTATGATATGGATGAACATATTGAAGTGCATTTTGAGTTGCAATTGATAAATGGAGGAAATAAGAGGATGTATGTTATATTGGGAGTGCTTTATTATATTTTGCGGATAGCTTAAGTCAGAGTTTCAAAGGAGACTCTGTCAGTTTTTCTGCAAACATGTTTGGTAATATAATGTTTTAAAAAAAATTATGACCTAAAATGTATCACAGGTTAAGTAATGAATGTAATTATTTAAGCATGGGTTCTTCGTGGTACTAGTGGCTTAGGCATTACCCGTACCCTAGGACCATCATAGTCTAAAGTTAGGCTGTGACATAATCAGTATATGTAAATATTTGTATATTATTAGAGATTCCATGGTACTGCAATCTAAGTAAAGACATATGTGTGTGTGCTTGTATTTCTTTTAGTTATACATATTAACTATGCTATGGATGTATATAGTTGATATATATATATATATGTATTGAGTTGATATTGGAGGTTGAGAGGGATGTTGATTATAAAGTGATATTGGGAGTGTTGTTTACATTTTCTACAGGGGGGTATTGTCTCATATTAGAGGAGATGCTGTCGAAATTTCTGTAGAAATATTAAGCTATATTTGAATTGATTATATGAATTGCTTGCCATATCATACAGATAATTGGGTTCTTCATGGTACTGATAGCTTAGGCAACACCCGTACCCTAGGACCGTCGTGACTCTCAGGTTGGGTCATGACAAAGGTAGTATCAGAGCTAAAGGTTTATTATAACCTGTAGTGTTTGCATATTAGTAGCAATAGAAGTACATGGAATCTAGGATTCTCTTATATAGTCAAATTGGCAGTCTTCTTCATTGTTTGAAATTCTGCACACCTATGATATAAATATTCTTTTACATTTGTAACAGTGTGCTAAGATGTCAGAAAGGGCAAATAGGCATGCTAGACCTATTGATGAGGGTGAGTTCCATGGATCTAGTGAGGAAGCAGAGGTTGCTTCTAATGCAACTGTTTTATGGAAGACTCATTCTGAACCACCATGGTCACGGAGACATACTGAATCTGATCAGATGGGTGATGCACCCTAGAGACAGGAGATGCAGGAGATGAGATAGGAAATTTTACAGACTATTCGGACTCACTTGGCAGCACAGCCTGCAGTAGTACAGCAACCACTTCCATCTCCAATATAGCTAGTGGTACAGCCTGAGATGCCACCAGCACCCCAGAGGGAACCAACAGTATTAGAGGGAGTCAGGGCACGCAGAGTTATCCTAGAGGGTGTTATAAGTATTGGAGAGTTCCTGAGACTGTGACTACCTACTTTTACAGGGGAGTATGGTACTGACCCCTGTGATTTTATTGATAGGGTTGATAGAGTGGTTCGAAAGTTACCTTGTTCTGATGCCAGAAACATAGAGTTGATGGGATTATTATTGGAGGTAGATGATAACATTCACAGTGATGATCCTATGACTTGGGGAGAGTTTAAACAGAGAATGATGGATGAGTTTTTGAGAGAGGGTTTACAAGAGAGTAACATTGTGAAATTTGAGTAGCTGCGACAAGGGAACCTATCTGTTTTAGAATATGCCAGAGAGTTTAGAAGGTTGAGTAAATATGCTAGGAAGATTGATCCTATAGAAGAAGACTTGATTAGATAGTTCAGGAAAGGGTTACATGCAACTCTGCAAAATATTCTATTGGCTATAGAGTTTACTTCCCTCAGTCGTGACATTGATAAAGAAGCCCAGATGGAGGCTAAATATAAGGAGGAAAGATCCGATAGGGAGCAGAGGAAGAAAGGAAGAGGAGGAGAGTATCGTAGACTTGGAGAGGGGACATCCCAGAATTTTGCACCTAGACCTTCTCTCAGGTCAGTGAAGTCTTTACGACCTCCCAATCAGAGACAGGATTTTGGTAGAGGTACTAGTATGAGGCCTCCTATTCTTAGTTACTTCTGAGGCCCTAGTAGACCAGTTTAAATGATGTCAATAGTGCCCACATGTGCTTTTTGTGGAAGGTTAAAACATGAAATTTGTAGATAAATATGTTAATTAGATGATTGTAAAAGGAATTTGGAAAATTCAAAGTGAAGAAAGAGTTATTGGGTAAAAATTGTGACTGACTTTGAATTAGGTTTTCTAGAAAATGCTACTGTGTTTTTATTTCACATAATGATAAAGACAGAATTAGAAGAAGTGTTCAACATAAAAAGTGTTTATTAATGTCTTATCTATAGGTTTATAAAAGGGTTTTGCAATTGGAATTTTGATTTATGAGATATTAGGTCATAAGTATAGACTATCCGTATTGACTATTTAACAGAATATAGGTTACAAAATTCTATTAATTTGAGGACCTTAAATTTTAAATTAGAGAAAGTGTTAAAAATGAAAAATGTTAATTTCTATGTTATATAAATGTATGTAAAATGGTTTTATAATTGGATGAGTAAGGAATTAATTATAAGCATAGAAACAGGGTATGTCTGGATAGAGATTTCAGGGCAGTAATTTAACTTTGGAAAATCACTAATAATTGTACAGTGATCCAAAAATTCTGAAATTTGGATATGTTATAATTTTATGTGTTTATTTTTAATAGGAAAAGTAATTATAATAATTGGTTAAGTATTGATTGAATTATTAAAAAAAGGAACAGGATCTGCCAGAATAAGATTTCAGGCAAAATGCAGGGAGCAGGGTTAGCAGTAGGGTTAAGTTCAAACTGACACCATATGATATATAGAACTTGAACATAGCTGAATTTTCTATATGTTATACCCCAATATGTCTAGTTTAAGTAGAAAAAAGAATCAAAGCAATTGAATAAGTATATACTGAGTTAGAGATATAATTGTCTGAACTGCCATAATAAGATTAATAAATGAGAATTGTTAGGCTAAAAACCCTAAGTATAAGAATAAATGGAAATTTATTAAACTAAATTGAAGATTAATGTATAACATATAGATGAATACTGATTGTTAATGTTTAAATTAATTTATTGCTTTGAATACTAAAGCAAATATAAGTGGAAGATCAAAGTAGAGAAGTGAATAGCGGATGCGTAAAGATATTAGCGAGGTGAATAATATATACATCATTATGCATAGCCATGTTTTGATTTATTAACCCAATGAACATGTTTCCTTCTTGGTTAAATATTTCATTACTATTGTTGATCATTCTTGATCATTCACAAATATTGAAATCATTCTTTGATCTTCCTAAAAATTGAAATTTATCCATATTTATTGATTGCTATTGATATTGAAATGCCTATTGTGTACTAATTGATAAGTAAACCCGTGTATTGAAAACCATTGTACCGAAATGTTCTTAATGCATACTTGGTATTATTATTGATTTTCACTGGCCTATTTACATGTAGATTTGACAAAACTACTGCTTCGACAGGATAGTGGGAATATACTATCGGCAATGTACACATTGATTACGGATGCCCTAGCTGGGAGGGGTTATGGTCCTCGCCATAGGGTCTGATCAGCGTTATGCTTATTGATATTGATCGATACTGATACTACTGGAGACTGTATGTTCGCATATAGTCCATACTGATACTACTGGAGACTGTATGTTTACATATAGTCCATCTCTTTATCTGTCTTATCTACATGATACGAGTATTGTTTACCTATTCATTGATTCCAAATTTATATCTTGTTACCGTTGATATCTTTTATTATCATATGCTTATATCTCATATATAATGATGTATGCATGCTTACTGAGTATTTTATACTCACCAAATTAGTGGTTTATAATTTTTATAGGGATGTGTTAGAGGAAGCTGATTCTAAGTCAATTTCTTTTCCGACTTGGGATGTCAAGTACATTGAGGTAGAATTGTAATTATTAAAGGTCATTAGTGACAATTCTTAGAGCTCCATGGTATTGTGTATAATTAGATGATTGAGTGTTACAATGATGTATGAACAGTGAAATATTTAATGTTACAGTGACATTCAAAATGCAATGTGTAATGCATAATGATTGAAAATGTCAATAATAATAAAGTGATAAAAATAGTAACAGGGGTAAATGATAAAATGAAATTTACATATTTTGAAAAAGATTTAAAAGTGTTATGTATGACTGTTGAAACTGTGAAGTTAATGGTATAAGGATAGTAAATTATTGAGAGTATAAAAATAATTTTTAGTGCAGACTGTATAATTTATGAAAGATCCGGTTTTGAATATGGAATAGTATTAAAATTATAAAGAAAACTCTGACAAATTTTCTGTAAAATTTATAAGAAATAAATATGATTTAAGTATTGATTAATAAAGTAATATTAATTGAATGATTGATAAATTGATTGTTCATGGATTATACGAGTTTTCGATGACTTTAAGTTTATCCGTGCCCTAAAACCGTCGCGGTTCAAAAGTAAATCGTGACAGTTTTAATCTTATTTTTCAACAAAAACGTCTAAATTGCTCTACTGAAATCTTATAATATAGTTAAAATATAATGAGCCTTGATTAATAAAGGAGTTCTATATGTCCCATAGATCAATGTGTAGAATCCATCATATACCTTTCCAATTGTCAGAATCTCTTCAGTCAATAGGTCGTAGAATAAGCATGCTTCTTTTTTTTTTTTTTTTTTTTTAAACTGATGGAAGGTTAAATCTTGAACTATGTACATGCAAAACATTGTCAAATATAATTTTATTGTGTAAAATAATTGATCCTATATGGTGAACATGTTTGGTTAACTGGTTTGACAAGTGTACGGATGCGTTTGGTATCAATTTAATAGGATTGGTGATCAATCTTATATCAAAACACATGTGACTAGTGGCTCTAGAGCCAATCATCCGAAATTTTTTAAGCATGTAATTAAAACAAATTAGAGCAATGGAGTGCATGGTATTATTTATTTAAAATTTAAAAATTATGAACTTCCTTTTGTACTACAAAAATTAATTCTAATTTAGAACTTATTAAATTATATTTATTTAATTTATTTATTTATTTAAAATATTGAGGAAGATTCCTAAGAATATCCAATCACATATTTAAATATATACATATTATTAATGTTAATTATTATTATTATTATTATTATTATGAACGGACAGATTGGTCCCCTACAAACAAATCAACTACTGGCCTAATAGAGAAAGAAAGAGAGAAAGAGAGGCCAACGACTATCTGTCCAGAACACTGTCGTCCAGTGGTTGGTCTTCAACACACGCCAGCTCAATCGATCCAGCAGCTGCCTACCAGTTTGTTCATGAAATTTTGTCACCTTTCGTTGCCTGCTCCACCGCCACGTGACATCCAAACTCAACATCTCTGTCGAGCTTCTATGGCCATTTTCGGCCAATTCCAATCTTCTTTCACATCCTTTCAGGTACCGTTGGATGCCTCTTCCTCCAAACTTTTATTTGGTACCTAATTTATAATTCTTGGACCAAGTTGAAGAAATTTGACCAAAATTCAGTGTTTTCATTGCTGCAGGTGCAATTATCAGTGAAGCAAGGAAAAATAATTAGTATATTTGGACTTCAAGCATCGTAATGAATTTATTGATACCACTTCTGTTGCAATCAGCCATCGTTGATAATTTATGGTCGGTCACCGGTGAGTTTCGGACTGTGATTTCAGGATCAATTTAAATGATTATTTAACGATTAGAATTTATGAATGGCATATAAATAATTTTTAGATCATTTATAAAGGATAAAATGAGTTTGAGGAATATTAATTAAGGTAATTAAATTACCACGCATTATGATTTGGTATCTAGAGGCCCAGCTGGGGCATATGGTATCCAATTGAGTCTATCATTTATTTTTGGGTGACTAGATTATTCTTTGAATCATAATTTGATAATGTTTTGAATTGTATTATGTTAGATTATTCAGGACTTACTTCGACTTCAAATGATCTTTCTAGTTAATTTATTTTCTCTCAATGAGCTGTGAGTGATATTAAAGAGGCGTTTGGTTGGCCGATTAAATACTCCTAATTACTAATTATCAATATGTGCATCGCTAATTGAAAAAATTTACGTTGTTTGGTTAGCCAACCAAAAAACTCTTATTGTGGTAAAAAAAAATTTCAATCAGCAAATTTCATAAACAGTTATGAGCTGCTTATAGCAATTCGTAATTTGAAAATCGCACTTTTACACCAATCGCATATTTAATAATCGCTTTAATAATGGACGATTGACAATTTCTGATTTGGGATAAAAATACTTTTTCAGTTGGCAAAAGCTTTAATTGGCAATCGCAACTCCTACCTATTACCAGATTTTATCGATTTAAAGAAGAAGAATCGACAATTAGTATTTATCCAAACACTCACTAATTTTTTAATTGTCAACGCGTTTATTTTTAAACGGCAATTAGATGTTGTAGTTGGACATCCAAACACCCCCTAATTAATATATTCTCTTGTTATAATGCATTTGCACAACTTGATTGTATATCTATAAATATTATGCATTATTTGTTAAGGCATTTCATATGCTTGTATATGACTCACATTATTTGGTTGAATGCATAATTAATTGTGATTATTGGATGGAATTAGGATGAAGTAAGGATCACTAGATAATTATGATGATATTGTAAAATTTATTTTTTTGTTTTTTATGATTATTTCACTTAGAAATGGCAATTCCTATGCATTAGTGTTGCTGGGATAGGTTGCGCTGCCTTCATTGAGAGACATTGTTTCCTACGTATTCTCACTACTTTCATGAAGATACAACATATTGAATTAAGAGATATTTGGAGTAAGAGAGCCTTATTATTTGACAGTTGATTTCCTATTATTAAGGTTTAGAGCGATCTTCTACTTATTAATTTCTAACCTAATTTGATTATGTGATTTTATTTGTATAGTTGCGACATGCAAGAGCATTGTTATAATTGTTTGCATGATAATAGACACCAGGTTTATATATTGGTTAATATCATTCACTAAGTTGAAATAATTATTCATGTTTTCTTATTTTTCTAGGCTATAAGTATAATCTCAATGAGACTCTTCAATATAAGTCCATCTTTTATCATCGCAATGATTATCTATTTTTAAATATATATAATTATTATTTTATATTGCATTACTTTACTTCCGATTGTAATTTAATCTAGATTTTGGCAATTACAATAATTATAATTACCTTGAGATCTTAAGATATTTATTGATTGAGAATAATCGAGTTTCTTTCATATAATTTATTTATTTGATTGTTAAGTAGATTTCAGTATAATTATCTTTTATATGGTGATGGAGATTGATGAAACTTTATGATAATGGATATGAGAATAGATTTGATATTCCTAATCAACTGATAGATGAGTTGATAGCTCTTAAATGTATAATTTCAGCTGTTATATTATTAATTTTTTGTTTATTTAATCTTGTCAAGTTGTTAATAATTAAAAAATACATATCTGATTATTGTTTAAATTAAATAATTGATTGTTGGTATATTAAGATAAGTTGAATCCTATCTTATTTTTATTATTTATTATTTTTGAAAAAGGTAGTCTAATTTAATTTAATGTTCATTTTCTTTATTTCCTTTACTTTTCATAGGCAAATATGAAAAACTAATTCTTTAATAAGAACAAAATGATGGAGGAGAAAAAAAATTGTAATAAATTATTAATTATATTGTAATGTTATTATTTTATAATTTTTAGTAAAGTTAATTATATTGTAATATAATATTTTTTTTTAATAATAAATCTTTATTGCAATGTTAAATTTACAGGTATTTATAAGGATAATATATTTAGAAAAATGAAAAGAGATTAGAAAAATAATAAAAAAAAGAGATTTTAAATAGAAATAAAAGATAAATAAAGATATTCATATATGTGACAAACAATCACTTAATAAGATGTTATATGTTTATTTGGATTGAATAAATCAATGCATATATATATATACACACACGGGCGTGCTAAATGGTCAATTTAGTCCTTGGAATTAAAATTATGATCAAAATTAAGTTTTTAATTTTATTGAATTTTATAAAAATTTTGATAATTTATTATTCAAGTATAGTTTGTCATTAAATTATCAAAACATTTTATAATTAATTCATATTTCATCATAGACAGGAGCTTAAATTCTTATAGGCTGCATTAGCTACACTCAATTTTCGAAGAAAATTATAAAATAAATAAGATTAAATCATTGTAAAATTTAATATTTCTCAAATTCAGACCGCCTATAAACAAGTCTACTCATAGCCAATCAGTTACCTAATAAATTGCTAATTGTTTTCATCTAACCACCACTACAGCAATACCAAACAATCGTGAGAAAACGCAAATAAAAGAAAAAAAAAAAAAAAAGTGAAAGGATGCTTCTTATCTAATTGTGATAGCTACAACTTTAGGTTGTTTGATGCTTGCTTGATATGGGAAAGGTTTGTATTTTGAAAAAAATAGTGATGACATAAAGAAAACATAAATAAATACCAAACAGCCATATGTTTGCGACGAATTTTGAAGTTGGTAATGATCATACCCTCTAATCATCAAGGCAAAGCATTAATCAGTAATTACAAACATAATTAGGCCAATAATTTGGACAAATGGGATTCTGAACAAGCCACTTACAGATTAATTAGCCTATGCAAAATGAAGTTATCAACTTCAAGCAAGTACAAAAAAGACAGCTACCTATTACATTCCACTTTCTTGCAAGCAAAACAAAAAGATTCTAAATCCCTGCAGCAACTACACCCTATGCACTTGTCCACTAATGCTCCTAAGAATCAGCAAGTGCCTTGTCAATTTCTTCTACATGGTCCCGAAGCACATTCCACTACACAAGAAGAAAGCATAATCAACATTAGTATTTTGCATCCAGAACCATTCAGCAAAGCTTAAAGTTCAATAAAATATACCTGATCCACACTTAATGATATCCCTGGAATAAATTCAAACAGGTCCACCTATTAGGAATATTGAGGGCGAATCATAGAGAGGAAAAAGAAAATAAGTGTAAGAAATAAAATGATCCTTTTCTCCCACTTTTTTCTCTCCCCAACCCAAATGCGCAATAAAAAAAATCAATTTTATCGTTTATGGAAGATAATTAACAAAGGAATATCAACTGGAAAAAAAAATTTCAACTTTTTGCAACGGATTATACAGCATAATTTTAATTAATAGAATATGTCATGGCTCAGTTTAGCAACTACAGAAGACCTCAAGGTTTATTCAATTTCAATTTAAATCACGGAAATAAGAGAGACAATAAAGCAGGCTCCCATGTCAATATGCAGGCCATCTAGCTTCATCATTGAATGGCAACAGAGTGGGTTACTCTCATACTCTTTAAGCAAACACTTTAGCATATTTTCCCTGCTAAAATCAGTATTTTAACCTTCCACAAGTATGATGGAATAGACACATCAAGAACATGTTCGACAAAACTAAGCCAATAAAATTATTCTTTTGAACATCAATCACCAACCAACGTATGCTCTACATATTTTAGCAACCAAATAATGCCCTGTTAATTGCTTTACAAAAAAATCTTACAAATTTACATATCATCATCTCGTATTGTACTTGAGCTACTCTTCTAAGCAACCCTCAATGGATCTTCACTCCATATATCTCCATCAGTGAACAAATGATGGGAAAAAAAGGGATATATAACAAAATAGGAGGATAAAACATGTTCGCTCAATGATACTGTATCCCAAAGGGATAGGGCTTTTCAATATTGCCAGCCTCTTCCCATACCTTTCTACCATAAGTTGCTACACAGATATGCCCTCATATTTAGCACACCAAGAAAGGCCAGATGAGTCAAAAGGAAATGATTCTACCAAGCAACCCAAATCTATTGCTCTAAGTAATTCCACTAACAGCTTCACCAATTAAAATGAACTCTTCTCCCAAATCCACCTCATGGTCACCCTGAAAATATATCTTGTCAAATTCATTCTTCCCACTTAATAGGCATCCTTTTGAAGAAGAAAATGATTTGGAACCATTCCCGCACAATAAAATTTACCATTGTAGTCAAATTGACCAAACATTATAAAGATGGAAAATCACATTTACATAAATCATCTCAAATGTATCATAAAAGCATCCACCTCTATCTAATAGATGCATTGAATATATTACGATGATAATGCAAATCATTGTTCAATTAAAATATCTGAAAAGTAGTTATGGCCTTAGAGACAAAGGTAACCACAAATAATGATTCAAACTTGCAACATATGTAAAACCCTAAAAACATGATTGTATATCTAAAACCCTGAAGAGAGAGAAGTACCCTTTTTTCCAGGCAGTTGCTTGCCATCTTTGAAATAGAACTCGCGAATATCAATCCACACCTTTCCTTGCCAGTTCCTCACTGTCACTCTTCTGTTCTTCGATATCTACAAAAAATTCAAAATTTAAGACTCAATCATAAACCCTAAACTCCATAAATTTGATTAGATATATAAATACACTTACCTCGCAAACGATGATGTCGTCCGAGTCATCGACGGACTCAGTCCTGGTGGTTTTCTTGGGAGGCGCGTTGCCCTCCGAGAAATCATCAGACGCGCCATCTTCGTCCTTTCTCTTTCCTCTGCCCGACATTTTTTATTTTGGTTTATTCTCTCTCTTCGACTGTTATTTTTATACTTGGACTTTCCAGAGTATTGGTGGCAATTTGGGCCTAATCAATGTGTTTGAAACTGGGTTGATGGGTTGAGAAATTATTATCAACTTAAATAAATAATTTTAATTTAAAATTTTTTTAAATTAAATTATATTATTATTATAATTAAATCATTAAATTAATTTTAATTTCATTTGATTCAATTTAATTATTTATAATTTGTGAATTTTAAATTTAAAATATTTTTTTATAAATTATTATTATTTTATTATAAATTTTAAAAAAATAATTTAATTTACAACGCAAAATTTATTTATTATATTAATTAACACATATAAAATTTATATTTTTTCTTAAAAATCAAAATTTTTTTATATTTATTTTTAATTAATCTTTATGAATGATTTTTTTTTTAATTTTAAATTAATATTAAGTTAAAAAAATGTAATTGTATATAAAATCAAATTAAATATATTTTAGTTATAATAATAATACATATATAATCAGTTTGCTTTAGTTTTAAATTCAGAAAAAAATTCAAATAGCAAATCATTTCAAAATTTTGATTTATTCTATTTTTCAAATCGAAATCAAACTAAATAATTATAAAATCATTGATTTTAATTTGATTTAATCGGTTTAGTTTGATTTGATCAGTTTAACTTCCACTCTTAATTTAAAAACATTTATATTTTTATTATTTTATTTTTATTTTTATTTTTTTACTTTTTAATATTATATAGTTTCAAATTAGTGAAATTTTCCAAACAAAATAATAAATGTACCAGAAAAATAAATTAATAATAAATTGGCAATTTTAGTCCCAAACTTTAAAATAATAAAATGAAATAATTAACTGATGATAATATTTTAATTCGAGTGTTATATATATATATATATATATGTTGGAATTTATGCCGTTAGACGCAACAAAAAAAATAAAAAATTTTAAACCAAGATCTTTATATTGATTAAAATTAAAAATTAATTAAAAAAATCAGCATCTTCACTTTTGTGTTTGAAAACTTTTTCTTCACTTGATCACTAAGAAAGGGTTGTAGCAAATCACTATCTTTCCCACAAGATGAGGAAAACCCGATTAGTAATCTACACGAAGATCAAACAACAAGCTTTTAGGAAAGAGGTGTCAAAAATCCTTAATTGCAAGTCTTAGGATTTTCGGTTTGGATGGAGAAGGAATGGTGGCTGAATTCTTTCTTGATTTTCCTCTCAATATTTTCGGCCAAGGGATGTGATTTTATGACTTAGGATTTTATTTAATTATGATCTCATCATATTTATATGGCTCTTAATTAATTAGGTTTTAATCTAACGGTTTAGATTAAAACAATAAGTCTAATGGCAATAATGCCATTAATGAAATGTCAAACACACTCTTTTGACTTTGGACTTATTGATCTTAATATTAATACAATCAAATGGTCCTAATTTAATTAAATACATTATATGTAAATAATTAAATTAGATAATTAATTTAATCATATTAAATTATTGCAAAAAAAAAAATTAAATATATGAATTAAATCTCATTTAATCATAATTTAATTTTCTCTTTCACTTATTGTTTGAAACACTTCTATGGGTGTGACCTAATAGGTTCACTAATTAAATGGCAACTTAAGTCCTTAATTATTTCCTTAAATTAATTTAGGAAACTGTAACACCTACCATCTTTGTATATATATATATATATATATGTGTGTGTGTGTGTATTTTAAACTGGATCGGTCTAGTTCATAAATCCTGCAATAAGTCTGAATTTTATTTATTTTGAGAATGTTAGAGAATGAACGGGTCAGAGTGAGCATGGAAAAATATTTTTTTTGTATAATATTGATTGATGGTTGTAAAATGTAAAAGAGATTGGAAAAATTTTAACTTAAGAGAAACCAACTTGAATCAGACTTGCTGGACCGTTCTAGGAGAGTAAAGTCAGTATGAAATATAGAAATTCATTATAAATCATGTAGATTTCCTTTTAATTTGGATTCTTGATATGTTGAACCCCTAAACTGTATATTTTAAGTGACAAAAGAATCAAGGAGTTAGAATATCTATAGCGCATTTGCGAACTAGGTTAGTATGAGGGGTTAGAGTAGGTTTCCAGCTCGGTACTTGTGAACTGGCATTTGCGAGTTGGCAATGGCGAAGTGGCATTGGCGAGCTGGCCTTGCAAACTGGCAATGGTGAGCCGGCATTGCAGAGTGGCATTGGCGAACTGGCATTGGCGAGCCAGCATTGCGAAGAGGCATTGCTAGCTGGAAATAGCGAAGTGGTAATTGCGAGACAGCATATGCGAAGTGGTATTGGCGAGTTGGCAATGGCGAAGAGGCATTGCGAGCTGGAAAAAGGCGAAGTAGCATTTACGAGCTGACAATGGCGAAGAGGCATTGTGAGCTGGAAATGACGAAGTGGCAATTGCGAAGAGGCATTGCGAAGTGGTATTGGCGAGCTGGCAATGGCGAAGAGGCATTGCGAGCTGGAAAAGGGTGAACTGGTATTTGCGAGCAGGCAATGCGAAGAGGCATTGCGAGCTGGGAATGACGAACTGGCATTTGCAAGCTGGCAATTGTGAAGTGGCAATTGTGAGCTAGAATGACGAAGAAGAAATGGCGAGGTAGAAATTACTGAGACGGTAGCCTATTTAAAGAGGCAATAACTGATTGTTTATTTCACGATAACTTATATTTCTTTTCTTCTCTATTTTCTCCTTCGTTCTTCTTTTCTCCATAGAAGACCGAAACATTGTCTTCCATTTTCTTCTTCAAATTTCTTCATTTTTCATCAATTTTTTGAAGAAATTTCGTAGAAATCTTAAGTATTATCTGTGCTCATCTCTTTTCCATCCTCAACTAGTGAAAAGGAGCTGAGGATTTCAAGAGGTATTGAAGGGTAGATTTCGGCCCTTTTCAACCCATTTGAGGTAAGGGTTTATTTGTTGGTTTTTTTTGATTAATTAGATGTTATTTAGGTTGAAATAAATGGATTTAGTGTTAATTTACTTAGATTGATACTAATTTGTGGAAATCCCTAAATTTGAGGGTTTATTTGGAATTGTAAGATATGATTTGATCAACTAGTAATGAGTTTTATTAATTGATGATAGAATTAGTTAATTGGATGTAAGTGAATAACTAATTGATGATTAATTTGATGTAGAATTGTAGATTATAGAATTGGAGTTCTCAAAGTAGTCAAAATTTGGGGATTTTGTGGAATTAGTTCAATTGGCTAGTGCATTGGCTATTGAAAGCATTAGGTAAGTTCTACATGCATTATTTGACATACCTAAATGCTTGAATTGATTATTGGATACCATTTGTGAAAAACCCTAAATGGCCGAACCCTTTGCCTTTGTGTTCCTTCGGATTTTCTTTGGTTTGTGCTTAAATTTTCCCTTGTCAAATCAATCCATATGATGTTATATAACTTTATTTATTTGATATCTACCATTTCAACCACCGAACCCAATTTTTGTCTTATGATTTGTCCTTTAATACTAAACCCTTAATTGATGATTGTATATTGTATATGGCATGGCCATTGTTGATAATGAATATTGTATTGATTGATACCGAACTAATTGTTATTTGATTGACTGTATCCGGATGCCATTGTTGCTTATGGTATCCCTCGTTATTGACCCTGATATGGTTTTGGCAGAACTACCGATTCTACAAGGTAGTAGGGAAATACTGTCGACCTTGTGCACGTGATATTATTGAACTCTAGCTAGGAGGGGTTATGGTCCTGGCCATAGGGCCTAATCTGCCTTATGCTTATATGATACTGGCGACCTACATAGTCCAGTGATATTGATTGTTTGGAGATTGTATGATTTCTTTTCATACAGTCCATCTCATTATCTGCCTTTTCATATGTAACCAAGCATATATGATATTTCTCTGACTTTATTGATACCTTTGTTTATATGATACCTATTATTTATTTCGATGCATATAAATTCACTGAGTATCATATATACTAATTCTTTATTTATTTACCCTTTTCAGGAAAGAATTAGAGTTGTAGAATCCAGACTTCTATTTCTCTGAGGATTCTGCTACAAACTTTCAGATGTATACATATATATTCTATTTTGTATGACATTTATTTTGGTGTTCATTATCTAGCTGCTCCATGGGTATGTACGGGTTAGCTAGGAAATGAACATGTATATGATGATGGTATTATTATATAAGTGTTGATATGATATTGAGATGATTGACGTTACAGCCAATTACATAATGCATGACAGGTTAATAAAATGATTGGTAATTAATGAATATGAATAATATATTGAAGTTTATAGATGATGCGAGTGATACTGGGTTCTACGAGTGCCGGTCGCCATTGGCATCTCCCATGCCCTAGGACCGTCGTGACTCGGGAAATCGAGTCGTGATAGAAACTCTTAAGTGGAATTCCTATTTCCAAAATAGAAAATTTCCATAAAAGGTAATCCTTGTCTAATAAGGATTATATAAATTAAACTTCTTTAATTCATAATCAATTCTCCAATTGAACCTCTCTAACTTAAGTAGATCATGAGCGGTATCTTGTCACATATCATGACCCCCAAATAATCAGAAATTACTAGTGGTAAGTAGAAACCCTAACACATGGACAATATTGTGCTACTAGTCCTTTCAAGCCCCTTTACCAAGTTTGGTTTAATGTATGGACATTGTGTTAACTCCACTAAACTGGCTACACCACACTTAGCCTGAACAATAGTTCTTTGTAATCCGAGCATCATTACTAAAATGATTTCCTTGGAGACCATTTCTAAGTACTATCTACTTTGGCCAAAGTTTTCTAATAATATTCTCATACAAGAGGCCTTAGGTAAAACCCTCATTTTAACAAGAGTTATGATATCCTTTATTGACTACTTAAATATCTACGAGTGTGTCAAGTTATACTCAATGCCCACCCTTTAAGCAGACCCTTTGGGAGAGCTAGGCATC
>CANXYC010227896.1:0-14607 GCA_948193065.1 Aleurites moluccanus | reverse complement strand
CTTTTTTTTTTTTTTTTTTTTTTTTTTTTTTTTTTATTTAAGTGTTTTTTTTTTTTTTTTAAATTTATTTTTTTTTTGTTTATTATTTTTTTAAATTTTTTTTAGTATTGTTTTTTTAATATAATTATTTTTTAAAAAATTTTTTTTTTTTTTTTTTTTTTTTTTTTTTTTTTTTTTTTTTATTTTACGGTTGATTTTTTTTTTTTCTATATATTTGCTATATGTTTAATATATGTGTAACATATTTTTAGTATCTGTTTGGTATATATCGTATTTTTGAAAAAATATTTTTAGGTATGTAATATTTTTTAATTTTTTTTTTCTAACAATAAAAATGAAATAATTTTTATTTTTTTATATTTTTAAAAAAATTCCTTTTTTTTTAAGAATTTGACCCAAAAGCATATAAACTCAAGAAAATTATATAAATACAGTTTTTTTTTTACTATTTATATTTCAAAAATATGATTTTTTGATATATTTTTAGTATATGTTATATTTTTGAAAAAATATTTTTAGATATATAATATTTTAAAAAAAATATTTTTATAACAATAAAAATAATTTTTTTTTTTATTTTTTCAATATTTTTGTAAAAATTCTTATAAACTCTGACTATTCTATACTTGAGCCCATGGTATCCGAAATCATACTTTATAACTAGTGTCCTTAGGTACTAACTATGAAACATATAATTTACTTCCTATATATGTATATGTAATTTCATTAACTAGATTGTAAAGATTGTATCCTACTTATTAATTTGTATGGATATTTATTAATTATTAATAATTAATAATTTTTTAACATAAAAAAATCCAGTAATTTTAATCTTCACTTTTAATTATTTCTATTAGCTGTAACTTTATTAATATAAAGACATACATGATTTATACACGCCCAATTTAATTAATTTAAAGAAAAGCTCTATAATTTTCTCCAATTTCTATATTTACTTTTTTTTTTTTTTACCCTTTTCATCTTTATTTCAATTTAATTTCACCATGAAAATTTAGTTGGAATTATACTGCAAAACTGAATAATTATGGAAGAGAATTACATGTAGCAGCAGCAGCAGTGAGAGTTAATATGTCACTTGCAGTAGTACCACTCATGGCTGAACCTATCACACTACTAAGCTGCTCCCTCTTTGCTCCCATCGCTTCTGCTATCTTAGCACATTGTGCCGCCACAAGAGCAGCCGCAGAGGACACCGCTTCCTCCTTGGTGGTGCCGGATTCATGATTTTTTTTGAGTTCTCAGCAGCAATTGCAGCCAAGGCAGCTGCTACCCCTGCTACTGATATAGCTGCATGGACTTCTGCTCTTTGTAGCCTATCTTCTTCTTTTCGCTTTTGCTTTATCTCTTTCAACCATTTCTTTATCGAAATTGTCTTAAATGGGGCTATCTTCCATGGAAACTGCATCAATAATATTTGTATTAAATTTTACTATATGGTTACTATTATTGAAATTAAATAAATTAACAGAAATTCAATTTTTTTTTTATTATTATTAATTATATTTTGCTTCAGACCCAAGTTCCAAATTGCAACTTTATAATTTCATAAACTACTTCAGTACTATTGAATCAAATGAGAGTTTGCATACCCATTTCTTTCGGAAACAACTATTGTAATTTAATTCAGGATGCATAGCTTGTTGCATCCATATCCATGACTGCAAGTAGAAAGACAAAACGAAATTAATCAATAAGTATTCAGTTTTGAATCATACAACTAGAAGTTATATTGAGTGCGTTTTATGACAAATTGAACACCACTAAATTAAAGTTTATATACAAGTATTATATGTGTACATATATTATGTACCTTGACATCATTGGATTTCCATGGTGGTAGAGACTTGAAGTCAGAGTCTTCCATTTTCACACTCTTTTCCATCTTCTGCAAGAAAGCAATATTTCGTGTATATTGTCCCATCACTTAAAACTACAAAGCCATTACAAGAATTAACAGCAATTAGTAATTAAATTCTACTCACCACGAAAGGAGGTTTCAAGTCGAAATCAAATTTCTTTATTGGGTTATCTATGAGAACCATGGATGATTGGTCCGGAAGCTCTGGTTGAAGAGCTTGAACTGCAAAGTTGCACCAAGTGTTTGAAAGAAAATCCATTGTTTCAGGATGTGCCTCAGATGGTGTTGGCTTGATAATTAAATCCATATCCCAATTATTTGTACGTTTCAAATTAACTTAATAGATCAGTGAAGAAGGCTATACTGAAGTTTCAGATATAAATAACTCTTAACATGCATGTATAACTACAGGAACACGTCTGAATTACAATAATGTCGTTGGTTTCATGTGGGTTCTAAATATCTGGTCCACACACACTAGAGAAGAGGCCTGTGTAAAGGTATATGTTGTTATAATGAACTTGCCAGGGTTAAAAATCCCGAATCCCTGTATTACGAGGTAGATAATTGATTAATGTATTATTAATCCAATGATAATTTTTTGTTGGATTGAATTACTAAACTGGTAGTAAAGGTAGATATTCTAAGAATTAATGGATGTCAGGGTACAAATTTTACAAGAGTCAGTGATCAGAGTAAAGGTAATATATCGTTAAATAAGTTTGTCACAATATAAATTTTCAATTTCTTGCACTGCAAAGCAGCATCTTGATAATCCTATTATTAGCAATTTACTTTAAGAGTGCATATTTAGCAATGTAAAATCTTTTATCCCAATGTAAAAAAATAAAATAAAATAAAAGATGCACTCTTTAAGATATCAACCATACACTACTACAAATAATCCCCTTTAATATTATCATAATCATGCGATTAAAATAAAATAAAAAAATTAATGCTAATAAGAATTAACATCATTATCATCTGATGTATAAAATCTCATAATTAAAAATTTTTGTAACAAAATTATAGATATTTAACAACACTGTTAATATGCTATTATTATATAGTATAGATATCAACTTCTTGTTATACATTTATATGTACTGTTAATAGTTGTTAGTTTTAATCGCATGTATCAATGATGTTAAAATAATGTTGTTAATTCCAGTGTTTGGTCTAATGATGATGATAATAATAATAATAATAAATTTCCTGCTAGCATCAATAAGTTAGTGTGACTGACCAATTTTAAAGAGATGAAAATTTTCGAAAGTGTACTAATTTGTAGAAATATGGGGCTCAAAGGGAAAAGGCTTACCAGAAATGCTAGTAGGTACAGCTTGTTCTTGTCCTCATAAGCACACCCAAAAAAAAAAAAAAAACAATGAAAGTTCCTCAAAAAGGGCAATGACAAGTGACAAATCACAGTTGGAAAGGGGGATAATTAATTAATGAGTAATGGGTACTAATGAATGTACAAACATGAGATTGGGAAACAAAGAGGACCTACGAGTTATTACAAGAGTTTTTAGAGTAACAGATATTGATTGGAGAAAGGTTTTTCCAAGATTTGATTAGAGGGAACACATGTAAACCATTATAGAAGCATTTATACTTGTAGGATAAAACCATATTATAAAGGGAATCAATAGGACCGTTTTCTCTTTTGCATCTTTAAATGAAAACCATATATTCAAGCTAGGTATGAATAAATGATATTTTAATAGATATGGCTGTCTATAGGGCCAACACATTATTAGCCTCTCTAACCAAAATAAAATAAAATAAACTGGCCAGAATTGTGAGGCAGGAGGCATTATAGCCAAGCATGTAATTAGGGTAAACAATGGCTAAAAAGAGACCAGACATACATGATTGATCCTATAACCATAATCATAAAGGGTGACGAACACGTGTATCATTGAAGCTAAACATTCTTGATTACAATAAAGAATCATGCTTAAGTGATTATTAAATGCTTATTTAAAAGATATTATGATTAGGGTTTAGCTTTTTTATACTGAATAAGGGTTATGGAAGGTTTTTAAAAAACTTTTAATTTCTTAAAATGACTTTTCTAACAAGTATTCTAAAAAAATTAATTAAACAATAAAAATTCAGATAAAATTAAATAAATTATTTTAAAAATAAATTAAATGAGTGAAAAAAATCTTCACTTTTTTCTCATCCAATCCATTTTTATATTAATTTATTTATATTTTTTTAAAATAATTATTTTATAACTATATTTAATCTGATATAATCTCAAAAAATATTTTTAAAACACTAATTAGAATAATGATATAATCGCTCTGAAAAAAAATATATTTAAGGCATTCATTAGAAAAATCATTCTTAAAATGTTATTATTTTCTTCTTTTGATGCACAGTTGAACTTTTTGAGATTATGTTAAAAGAGTACTCATTAGACTCATGTGATAAAGGAATAATTTAATCTAATTAGTTCTTAATTTAATTGTTAAAATCAGACTAGGATCATTGCACACTACTCTTTTCTCATTTACTTTGAAGGTTCGCAAAGATTTAAAGGATAGAAAGAATGTTCAATATTTTGAGAGAAACTTTATAATTAAGAAGGTGGGTTGTAAATTGTTAATAATATTTGATTTCATTACATTGCTTAGCTAGAAATTAGTTTAAGGTGATCACAGGGTAGTTAATTGGAAATGGGACACAATATAGCTAATTGATAGTAGAATTAAAGGGGCAGCTAGCCTTTGATGGGATCAAGTGGGTTTGGGTTAATTTAAGAAAAGAAAGTAATACAAAATTTGAAAAAAAATAATATATATATTTTTTATTAATTTAAATTAAAATTAAATTTAAATTGTGTTGAAAATCAAATCCGAGAGAATTATATTGAGTTAGATCAAGATGGATTAGTAAGTTTACTCTCGGCAAGAGTTTTTTTCGGGTCTAAGCTAATTTTATTTCAGGTATGATATATATTAAAAATTATATTTTTAAAATATAAAAATATAAAAATGAAAGAAAAAAATAACATAAATGAAATAGAAATAAAAAAAAATTATATATGTTGTAATTTTTTCATTTTATGTGTTTGTGTGGAGTTTTAATATATATTTGTGGTTAGGTTTGTTGTTTGTAGATATTTAAGGTTTAATTAATACAACATATTAAATTTATAAATAAATAAATTAAATTAATCAATTAAATTTCGCATGAATCGAATTATAATTATTAATATTCAATTGATCTGAAATCAATCAAATTTAATGCTTCTCATTTAATGAGTTGATAAAAAATTATACATTTCTTCTTTTAACTCTAAGTTTTTTTTTTATATATATATATAATTTGATTGATTTGATCTTTATATTTGTAACTCTAACTTTAAAAGCACTGTATATCATGTTCTGTTGTATTTACGATTCAGCCTTTGATAATTAATAAAAGCCGATTCATGATTCATCTAATGAGATAGAAAGAAGTAAAAGAGATGCATGACCCAATTCTTTATAAGACTGGCAGCTTTGCTCATAAAAAAGTGGTACTACGTTTGTTCTCAATTAGTGTGCAATTGGCCTTTCATCAGAAAATTGCAGCTTTCTTTTTTTCTTTTTACAAGCGGCAAGGTGGTGTAATATAGGAGTATAAACGTGTAAAATTATTTATTAAATTATTTAAATTTAAATTTTACACAATGAAAATTAGGTTATTCGAATTCAGTCGAATCAAATTTCAAATCCCTAATATATTTTTATTATTTAATATTTTAGGATAAGATCAATAGGAGTGAAAGAGGTCCATATAGACTGACATTAGGCAAGAGTTACTCGATGATGTATTTCTCTTCCTTGGGATGCTACCAAAAGGAGTAGAATTAACCTATCAGTATCATCATCGCTCTGAACATGTATTTTTTTTTTTTTGTGACATGGTTGGGTCTAATAATCTTCAAAAAACTTTAATATATAGCCATTACTTTTTGATGCAACGTTTTAGTATTTAAAGAGTAAAAATTAAGTTTAGCATAATCTGAATTGTTATTAATTAAAAATTGCCTTTAAAAATAATTAAAAGAAACTTATATATCATTTTATAAATTCTAAATGCTAAAAGAAAATAAAATATAAATCAAAATAAAAAATTTAAAAATAGAGCAAAAATACAAGTTATTCGAAAATATTTTAAATGAAAAATTTTAGAATTCAAACGGATTCATTATAATTTAAAGAGATGAACATATCATATAATTTGAAAAATTAATATTTATCCATATATAATAAAATTGATAATTCATTTAGAGTAAAAATTTAAGGTTTATTATCCGTTACCTATAAAAAAAAGTCTTATTTAAACTTCTATTTTTATTTCATTGTCCATATGATCCAAAAACTCAAAATAGATACTCTCGGCATCAATCTCTGTCTGCTACAATGTATACATTAGCCCAACTTAATGCAATCTCTTCTGTTGTTGTCTCTATTGCCGAATATTATATAAATATATTATTTTTTAATTTTTTTTTTAAATTTTACAGTTATTTTTTTTATTATTATTTTTTGGTATATATTTGATATATGTGTAATATATGTTTGGTATATATCGTATTTTTGAAAAAATATTTTTAGATATGCAGTATTTTTGAAAAAATATTTTTAGGTATATAATATTTTTGAAAAAAAAAATTTTAACAAATATTTTTTATTTTTTAGGATATTTTTGAAAAAATCCTATTGCCATTAGACCCAAAAGTATAAAGTTTGAGCCCAAAGCTAAACTGGGCTTCTTCTATAATTATCAGAAAAGCTTGTATGGCCCTAATGCCTGGTGGTAGTGATGGTGGGGATTTGCCTTTTTTTGGGTCTGAAAAAGTTCTGTGATGGGTCTGAAATTAGGTCTTACAGTGGGACTAGCAGTGGACTCAGCTGCCCCTCAAAGATGACTCAACTTGAGCCTCAACTTTGGCTTTTTGTGTGTGCCTTATTTAATCTCAAATATATAAAAATATATTATTGATTATGCCTATATATATATATATATATATATATATATATACACTTCAACTTATTAATATTGACATGACACCAGAGATAGTGTGGATTTTAACATTAATTTACCATTATAGGAATACCCTAACATAAATACTTTCCAGCTGAAGCAGAATACACAGCAACGTCAAATCATAATTACCTTTTTTTTTTTTTTTCTCAACTGGAAATTTTACACTGACATTATATATATATATGTGTCCTTTAACTAGGGCAATCTTAAGATCATTAATTATTATATGTATATTGTTTAGAAGAGGTTAATTATATCTTGGAAGTAGCATGAGACATGGACAATGCCTAAAATTAATATACACTTGTCCAATATCATCCGTTCTCAAAATTGAAAAAGGCATATTCAATCAGGGACAAAATAGAAAAATTAATTTTGGATAAATTAATAATTAAAATTTTTTATATAGATATAAAATAAACATACAATTCAATTTAAATATAAAATTTAATAAAAAAATCATAATATATATAAGGGATATGAGATATAATGATAAGAATAAACAAAAATTATTTGAGATTGTATAAAAAACTGTGATTAGATGTATAAAGTAAAAAATTTTAAATAAGTTAATGGAATTTTTTTTTTTTTGGCTGAAGTGGCCTAAATCTACTGGATCTATTGATCACTTCAATTGAAATGAGAAAATCTTGTAATTACTATTTATGCAATTTTGTTTGATTTAATGAAAACCATATCTACTTATTTTTAGATCATGATGAACTATTTAGAAGATTAGCTACATATATATATATATAGATGTGGCAATCTGGCAGGATGATATATGGTAATTGGTAAACTAAAGCTAATGTTAAGAAAAGTGAAGTTAATTACCAATAATTCAATTCTGAGCTAGCAAGGTTGACCACAAAGAGTAGATTAATTCTTCCTAGCTGTTAATATAATTGTCTTATTGGTGTTAGCTTTTACACTCATGATTAGATTAATAATTAATTAATTAACATCAAATTGTTTAGGTACTTGGAATTCTTGAAAATTTAAACAGAAATTATCATTTCATATTAATTAATCATTATTAGGATAAAAGTTGGTTGTTAAAATCAGATCGGACTGGTTAGTCAAATTAGAAAATTAAGAATCGAATTAAGGATTGGTTCGGTCAATTTTCATTTATTCGTCCTAAAAATTAGTTAAAAAATCAGTGAACCAGTAAATCAATCAAATCAAACCAATTTTCTAGTTCAAGCAGATCATTTTTAATTTTTTTTTTTTATCAAAACGATATCAATTTTATGAAATTAATTACCAATAATTCAATTCTGAGCTAGCAAGATTGACCACAAAGAGTAGATTAATTCTTGCTAGTTGTTAATATAATTGTTTTATTGGTGTTAACTTTTACACTCATGATTACATTAATAATTAATTAATTAACATCAAATTGGTTAGGTACTTGGAATTCTTGAAAATTTAAACAGAAATTATCATTTCATGATAATTAATCATTATTAGGACAATTAATTAATCATTATTAGGACAATAGTGCTAATTATAGTTGTTAAAATCATATCAGATCGACCGGTCGAACTAGAAAATTAGAAATCGAATTAAGAATCGATTCGATCAATTTTCATTTATTCGTCCCAAAAACCTGTTAAAAAATAAGTGAACTGGCTGGTTAATCGGTGAATCGATCAAATCAGACCAGTTTTCAATTCGAACGGGTCATTTTTTTTTTTTAATTTTTTATCAAAATGACGTCATTTTTCTCAAGAAAAAATGATGTTATTTTGAGTTAAAATAAATTAAGAGAATTTCAGTAATTTCATTTTAATTTTACCTAAAGTCAAAATCTACCCAACACCAAAATCATAACCTTATTACATGTTATCCTATTACGTGAGTAGATGTCTAAATAAGTGAATATCCATAACTTACTATATATATATAACTTTTGACTTAATATGATTAAATTGATACTATAAAAAATATAATCTTATATAAATTCTTGATTTAACCATAATTATATTATATTTATTTTCATCATATATATAATAAATGTCAAATTATATATACATATATATGTATATCGATTTTTTTCAGTTTAATCGATTTGATTCCGATTAAACTTCTGACTATTTGCTTTTATCGATTTTTTAATCGATTCGGTTCTGAAAACATTGGCGCTAATCTATTAGTTGACTATTGGTCTAACATTATCAAAGGTCAAAAGTTTAAATTTTAATAACTTCTCCTTGTAAAAGAAACTATATATTATGTATTGATTGAATACTTGACTAAGTCATAAGAGTTCAATTTTGAAATAGCTAGGTAAAATAACTTTTATTAGAATAATCAGGTCTTGAAAAATTAATTAATTACCAAGTTGAATTAAAAAAAATTATATCAAAGACGATTATAATGATTCATTACATTAAAATCATTAGCTCTTGTCACCATCATATAAATGTACTAAGCGAGCAGAAAGTTTTGCACTGGCGTGTGTGTAGTTGGCTAGGCCATTGATCGTTATGTCAATGACCCATTTTTATCTCTTGCAGGCCTCAATCATACAAAACTAACTCAATTTCTTTACAAAACTAACTCAATTTCTTTCTTTTTTATTAAAAAAAAAAAAAGAAAATACTTTCTATACGTAAATACTTCAAATTGTATGGATTTATTATTATTATTATTATTTTGGGTTAATTGAGATCATGACAATCTCTACGATCACTGAAAAGGGAATAAAATATTTTAAGAAAATCTGAGTTCCTATTTTATCCCATTCAACTTCCTTTTCTTTTTGGAAGATTGAACATCGATCGACCTATTAAACAAAACAAAATTAAAAATAAAAAAGAGCAAGAAAAATTAATCAACATGAAAAAGAAGCAAACTTTTATGCAAGGAAAAACTAATTAGATAAGAAGAAAAAGGAAATTAATAATTCAAGAGCCTTGAATATGGTAAAGAGTGATTCAACATTGCTTTCTGGATTCTGGGGAATTAGTTGGAGCTAAAATTTGTCAAAAATCAGTTCCTGATATGGTGCATGACTTAGAGTGATTTGTTTTTATTTGTTGCAAATTTAGTACTTAGTAAATTTACTTTGTTTTTGAAGTTGTATTTAAGCCATGTATGATCAATCAATAACCAGATCATTTTTTCTTAAAATCCTATCCATTTCATTTTTCTATTGTGTGCACTTGAACCTTTTGTTATTTTTATATAATGTTGGTATATCTGTTGTAGCTCAATTGAGCATTGCAAGTTTAGCTAGAACTCTGCCTTTTGATCTAATATTGTGATATTAGAGTTTAGTTGAGAAGAATTGCAGCATATCAAAATTGCTACAACTGGGGGGAACTTGCAGCAGTCAATGATCCCAATCTTTAAAGGTGAGAACTATGAATTTTGGTGCATCAAGATGAAGACATTGTTTAGATCATAGGAGCTATAGGAAGTGGTTGATGAAAGGATACCAACAGATGAGGATAATGCCAGATTAAAGGAATTAAAGAAAAAGGATGCAAAAGCCTGGTTCTTCATTCAGCAGGGCTTACATTAGTTTGTTTTCTCTAAGATTTCAGCAGTAGAGATAGCAAGGGAAGCTTGGAACACCCTAAAAAATGAGTTCCAGCAGTCAAGCATAGTCATGACAATGAAACTTCAATCTTTGAGAAAGGAATTTGAGACCTTACTCATGAATAATGGGGAGACAATTCAAGAATATCTCTCCAGGGCCATGATAATTGCCAACCAAATGAGGTCCTATGGTGAAAAAATCAGACCATGGTATGCAAGGTTTTGAGGAGCCTAACACCCAGGTTTGACCATGTTGTAGCAGCAATTGAAGAATCAAAGGACCTTACAGCTTTTCCTTCTGAGTCATTGATGGGATCCCTTCAAGCTCATGAGTACAGAATGAATAGGTCCAATGAAAGAAGTGAAGAAAGGACCTTTCAAGTCAAATCAAATTCCTCTCAAGAAGGAAGGAATTCTGGTAGAGGGTCTGAAAGAGGAAGCAATAGAGGTAGAGGTAGAGGAAGGGGATGGACAATAGAAACAAGAAGGTGTTACAATTGTAACAAGATTGGCCATCTTGCAAGAGACTACAAGTCCAAAGCCAATCAGGCAGATTTTGCAGATCCTGAACAGAAAGAAAAAGAAGGAAGAAGAAGAAGAAGAAAGTTACCTGTTCATGGCCCATGAGCAGTCAGACTAAAGAGAGAAGTCAATATGATTTGTAGACAGTGGATGCACAGATCATATGATAAGCACAAAGAGCTTATTCAAGGACCTTGATGAAACCCATAAGAGGATGGTCGACTTGGGGAACAATAGAAAAATACAAGTAGAAGGCAAAGGTACTATACTTATCAAGACTAATCAATGCAAAAGAAAACTGATTAGTAATGTTTTATATGCTCCTGAACTTGCACACAACCTACTTAGTATAGGTCAGTTAATAAAGTCTGGGTTTAGTGTCCTGTTTGATGAAAATACATGCACAATTAGAGAAAAGAAAGCAGGCCTTATAGTTGTTCAAGTACAAATGACAGAAAATTCAATGTTTCCATTAGAAGTAACTGAAACAGAAGAGTATGGGATGATAGCCAATAGCATGTCAGATTTATGGCACATGAGGTATGGTCATTTAAATTACAGAAGTCTTAAGCTACTGTCAGACACAAAAATAGTAATTGGACTTCCTAAAATTGAAAACAAAGATGGAGAATGTGAGGGCTGCATTTATGCAAAGCACAACAAGAAGCCTTTTCCCAAATGAGAGGCATGGAGAGCATCATCAGTCCTGGAATTGGTCCATACAGACCTGTGTGTTCATGTTACTGATTGATGATTACAGTAGAATGTGCAGAGTTTTTTTTTTTGTTTTAGATTCAAATCAGAGGCCCTAGAGACATTCAAAAAGTTTAAAAACCTGGTGGAGAAGAAAAGTGGAAGGAGCATTAAAGGCTTGAGATTAGACAGAGGGGGGGAATTCCTCTTAAAGGAATTCACACAATACTGTGAAGATGCAGGAATCAGAAAGGAGCTTACTGCTCCTTACACTCCAGAACATAATGGAGTGGTAGAAAGGAAGAATAGAACAGTGGTAAAAATGGCAAGAGGTCTGATGAAGTCAAGAGGGCTACCAAACAAATTCTGGGCTGAGGCAGTCACAACGACAGTTTATTTGCTCAACATGTCTCCAATGAAAGTAGTGCCTGAGCATACTCCATTTCAGATATGGCATGGACATAAGCCCTCTGTAAGTCACTTAAAGGTATTTGGATGTATTGCCTATGCATTGAAGAATCCTCATGACAGGAAAAAAGTGGATGACAAGTCAGACATATGCATCTTCATTGGGTATTACACTCAAAGCAAGGCATATAGATTGTTCAATCATGTAAATGAAAAAGTTTTCATTAGCAGAAATGTGAAGCTCCTTGAAGATGAGAGTTGGAATTTGAAAGGCAAAGAAAAAAAAAAATTGTTGTGCAGCTAGATAATGAGAAAGAAGAAGAGAATGAGCAGATTGAGCAAACAGATAGTCTAGATCCCAATGAAGCTGAGTCACCAGCTAGCACAGGAACCAGAAGCACCATAAGGACTAAAGAAGCCTCTTCATCCAGCTTAGAAGAAACTCCTCCTAGGAAAATGAGATCCTTAAGAGAGATATATGAATCATGTACATTAGCCTTATTTAGTTCAGACCCCTGTAGGTTTGAAGATGTAGTTTGCAAGGTGGAGTGGCAGGAGGCATTGGAGGATGAAATAAAGGCAATAGAGAGGAACTAGACTCAGGAATTGACAGAATTACCTCAAGGGAAGCAAGCTATTGGTGTTAAGTGGATTTTAAAACTAAATATCATGCAAATGGGAGTTTACACAAGCACAAAGCCAGGCTGGTGGCTAAAGGCTACTCTCATATCCAAGGAGTAGATGTTGAAGAAACCTTTGCACTTGTTGCAAGGTTTGAAACCATTAGAATTATCCTTGCAGTTGCAGCTCACATGAAGTGGAAGGTTTTTCAGTTTGATGTAAAGTCGACATTTTTGAATGGAGTATTGACAGAAGAGATATATATCACTCAGCTTGATGGATTTGTGGTGAAAGGAAGAGAGGACAGAGTTTATAGGCTCAACAAAGCCTTGTATGGCTTGAAGCAAGCACCAAGAGCCTGGTACTTGAAGATTGATGAATATTTTCTTCAATGTGGTTTTAACAGAGTCTCAATGAACCTACATTGTATGTGAAGAAGGAAGGAGAAGCAGATTTGTTGACTGTGTGCCTTTATGTTGATGACATGATCTATTGTGGATCAATTCTTGCTCTTTTAACTGAGTTTAAGAAGGCAATGATGAAACAATTTGAGATGACAGATTTGGGATTGCTTCATTATTTTTTAGGCATTGAAGTTCAACAAATAGATGGTGGGATCTTTATTTCACAAAAGAAATATGCAACAGATTTATTAAAGAAATTTAATATGTCATATTGCAAGCCTTGTTCAACACCAATGAATGTCAATAAGAAGCTGCAACTGGAGGATGGTTCATCAAGTGTAGAGGGAAAAATGTTCAGAAGCTTGGTTGGTGGACTAATTTATTTGACTCATACCAGACCTGATTTGGCCTTCTCCGTTGGAGTAGTCTTCAGGTTTATGCATAGTCCTACAAAACTTCACATGGGAGCTACTAAAAAGATCCTCAGATATGTGGCTGACACTTTGGAAGAATAAATTTTGTATGAACAGAAGGAAAAGCTAAGGCTGACAGGGTTTACAGAGAGTGACTGGGTAGGCTGTGTGGAAGATAAAAAAAAGCACTTCAGGGTATTGCTTCAGTATTGGGTCTAGTATAGTAGCATGGAGCTCAAAGAAACAAGTAACTATTGCATTCTCTTCTTGTGAAGCAGAGTACATAGCTGGAGCTACTACTGCTTGTGAGGCAATCTGGCCTAGGAAAGTTTTGTCATATTTGGGGATTAAACAAGGAGGAGCTACAGTCATTAAATGTGACAGTATATCAGCCATTGTCTTGAGTAAAAATCCAGTCTTTTATAGGAGATCAAAGCACATAGAGATCAAGTTTCATTTCCTTCAAGAATTGGTGAGTAATGAGGAAATCAAGCTGGAACATTGTAGCACAGATGAACAGGAGGCTGACATAATGACAAAGGCATTAACAAGTGGCAAATTTCATGTTCTAAAGTTCAAGTTAGGAGTAAGCAAGCTTGAATCAAGGGGGAGTGTTAAAAAGTGATTCAGCATTTGGATTCTAGGGAATTAGTTGGAACTGAAATTTGTCAAAGATCAGTTCCTAATTTGGTGCATCACTTAGAGTGATTTTTTTTTATTTGTTGCAGATTTAGTGCTTAGTTAGTTAGTGCATTTACTTTGTTTTTGAAGTTGTATTTAAGCCATGTTTGATCAATCAATAAATGCATCATCTTTCTTGAAATCCTGTCCACTTCATTTTCATTTGAGCATTGCAAGTTTAGCTAAACTTTGCCTTTTGATCTAACAGGATCAAACATTAGGATACTGGCCTGCCTCTATCTTCACAATTTTAGCTAACGGTTCTAATCATATATATTGGGGTGGAGAAGTTGGAACAGATACCCAGTTGCTCAAAACAACTGAAATGGGAAGCGGCCATTTTCCCAGAGAAGGCTTTGGAAATGCAAATTTTTTTCGCAATCTT
>CANXYC010227884.1:0-13590 GCA_948193065.1 Aleurites moluccanus | reverse complement strand
AATTTGCCTTATCTATGTAATGACTCCTTAATTGTATTTATAGGTCTTTCTATAGTAGCTCCATGGTATGTAATAATGAATTTAGTAATGATATTGTAAAAATGAAGATATGGTTAAAGAGATGTAAATATTACATTATATATGCAGTATGAAGTATTGGATTGGGAAAAATGATAACAAATGTGCAATGTACATTATAGTATGAGATGAGTATGGAAATAGAAGTGTTGATTTGTGCAGGTTGTGTTAATGTTTGTTATGAAGAGAGGGACTTTGGATCCTGGGTATTAGATTGTAAAAATAGAGTAGTTATGGCAAATTTTCTGTAGAAAATGAAAAATGGGGTTCTACGGGTTTAGGTGGCCTTATGCCTTCCCCATACCCTAGGACCGTCATATCTCCTGAAATGGGGGATGTGACAACTTTAATGAACTTTTAAATAAGTTCATACTTGGGAGCAAAACTCTTGAAAATATCATTAACTCACAAAGAGGATTTTATGATAAGGCTAGATTAGGATACAATACTAATCTTAAAGTCAAGAAGGTAAATACCTTCTTTGAAAAAAAGTTTTAAATCCTAAAAGGATGGTCAAGTGTACTCATTATAAATATTTTGGTCACACTACACAAAGATGTCCTATTAAATATAGGAGACCTTACTATATTAAGAAGGTATGGATCCCAAAAGGATCAATCCAAATTGATAAGGATGTAAGGATTGTTCAATATGTTAACATGTATGGACCCAAAGGGTTGGGTACCAAAGAAAGGATACATCGTACATTGTATTGTAGGTGCAAGTGGTCAAGAAAGACAAATGGATTATGGATAGTGGTTTCTTAAGACATATGACCGGAGACAAATCAAATTTCAAAGAACTCAACTCCAAAAGTGGAAATGTTAGTTTTGGTGACAACTCCAAAGGCAAAATCATTGGTATCGGCTCTATCAGTAATTGTAATGTATCTCTATCCAAAGTTTTATTTGTTGATAATTTGAAACATAATATTCTTAGTATTAGCTAATTATGTGATAGAGGATATAAAGTGATTTTTGAATCCCTTGCATGTATAGTAATAGACATCAAAACAAATAAGATAGCTTTTATGGCTTATCGCCAAGGGAATGTATACTATGTGGACCTAAATAATGCATCTCAAGTAAATCTTTGTTTGTTTGTTTTCAAAAATGAGGATACATCCTTATGGCATAGAAGACTTAGATATACTAGTATGAATGTAATTTCAAAACTTTCTAAAAGGATTTAGTCAAAGGTTTACCAAAGTTCATTTTCAAAAGGGAAAGTTTTTGTAATGCATATGCCAAAGGCAAACATTCTAGAAGCTCTTTTAAACCAAAAAATATTGTTTCAACTTCTAGACCTTTACAACTTTTACATATTGATCTTTTCAGTCCAACTAAAACCGCAAGCCTTGGTGGAAAGCATTATTGTCTTGTTTGTGTTGATGACTATTCTAGATTCACTTGGGTGCTTTTTCTTGCTCATAAACATCATGCATTTCATGCTTTAATACCTCTTTTAAAATCTTTACAAACTCAAAAAGGATATGCTATTTCTAGTATTAAAAGTGATCATGGAAAAGAGTTTGAAAATTCAGATTTTGAAAATTATTTTAAAGAGCATGGCATATCTCATAATTTTTCAGCTCCTAGGACTCCTCAACAAAATGATGTTGTTGAAAGGAAGAATAGGTCTTTAGTTAAAATGGCAAGAATTATGCTTTGTGAAAACAACTTGCCTAAATACTTTTGGGCTGAAGCTGTTAGTACTTTTTGCTACATTTTAAATAGAGCAATGATTAGGCAAATTCTTAAAAAGACCTCATATAAGTTGTGAAAAGGAAGAAAACCTAATGTTGCATATTTTCATTCATTTGGGTGTAAATGTTTTGTTCTGAATAATGGCAAAGATAACCTAGAAAAATTTGATGCCAAATCAGATGAAGCTATATTTCTTGGTTATTCTATGCATTCCAAAGCCTATCAGGTCTTCAACAAAAGAACTCTTTTAGTTGAAGAATCCGTACATGTTATGTTTTATGAATTTCCTCCTAAGGATACTAATAGGAATAAAGAAGACAAAAGCATAGAAGAAATGATGGAAGACTTATCCTTAGAGAAACATGCTGAGCATAGCATGGATTTTGGCAAGGACTCCAAAGAGAATGAAGAAATTAACTTAATTGAGTCCACACATCAACACAAAGAACCATATCATCCAAGAGTGAGAAATGAGGTTAAGGACACTCAAATTATTGGTGATTCACTTCAAGGAGTGAAAACAAGATCAAAAGTCCACAACACTTATGAGTATGTTGCATTTCTCTCACAAATTGAGCCAAAGAACATCAAGGATGCACTTGAAGATGATCAATGGATAATTTCCATGCAAGAAGAGCTAAATCAATTCGAAAGAAGCAAGGTTTGGACATTAGTACCTAGACATCAAGATCATTTGGTAATTGGTACAAAATGGGTATTTCGCAACAAATTAGATAAATTCGGAATAGTGGTAAGAAATAAGGTAAGACTAATTGCTCAAGGATACTCTCAAGAGGAAGGTATTGACTTCAATGAAACTTATACTCCAGTAGCAAGATTAGAAGAAATTAGAATGTTACTTGCTTATGCATGCTACAATGTAATACCCTAGAAAGTTATAACATATATGCATGATTTAATTCTCAGTATGTGGTTCATAAGTCTTGAAATGATGGGAAATAATTTTACAAACACAGTTAGAAAGTGAACTAGTTACTTTTTCGAAAATCGGCGGTGTTGGGAACACTACAGAGAAATTAGCAGTCCAATCAACAGAAGAATTTATGAATTTGATCAGGGGGTAAAAGATCACTATAATTCATGTGTAATTTTGGTTAAAAGAAAGAAGTGAAAAATATTTCGAAACACTGAAAAAGTAACCAATGGCAAAATCATAAATAAAAGGAACTTTAAGGTGAATAGTGAAAATTGGTCCTTCAGAGTTACAGAATGACTCTGAAATTATTTTTATAAATAAGTGTAAATTAAAATAAGCTTATTGACTCCCCACATTAGAATCCAAATCCTGACAGAATTGACAGAATAAATTACAGAAGAATTTGGAGTCAAAGTGTAACTTATGAAAATTTGAGGACTAAAATGTAATTTGTCATATGATTTTAATATTTATACCAACACTTAGCCATTTTGTTCATCTTCTTCTTCTTCTTCTTATTGTGGCCGAACCTCCCTACTCAATTCTTCTTCAATTTTCTTAAGAGAAATTGATAGAAAACTTAAATACAAACTTAATTCTTCCATTTGCAACCATTAGATTGCTTGGAAGAACAAAGGAATTCAAGGAAGAACTCCATCATCATTTCGGCAAGAACATCACCTTGAGGTAAGAAGTTAGTTTTTTTGTTTTAATGGTTTAATTAGATGATATTTAGGTTGAATTTGATGGGTTTTAAGTTAGATTGCATCAATTGATGCAAATTTATAGAAATTCCTAATTTTCCCCAACCTAATTGAAGTTATTTGTCTTGACTATGTCAATTAGTGTTAGTTTTTGTTAATTAATGTTAGAATATATCAATTGGTGGTTAATAGACAACTAATTGATGAATGGTTTGGTGTAGAATCCATGTTTTGGCAAGGTTATGCTATTTGGCTCCATTGGTGGTTTGTGGTGAAATTGAATTTTCCAAAGCCATTTGGAAGCTTAGGTGACTCTTATATACATCCTTTAACATGCCTATTGTGTTAGAATTGAAATTGAAAACCTTGTATGGAAGTGTCATTTTGGCCGAATGCAAATCACTATTCACATGGCTTGATTTTCCTTGGTTTTTGTCTTGAATTCCATAGCCATTTTGATCCATTTGATGTTGTCTAATCTTGATTCTTTGATGCATATTATATAATTGCAAATGTGGTTTGTTATTGATTCAATTGGGCAAGTCAAATTTGCACCTAAAACCAACCTATTGACTTGCCATTATATACCCACCAAGTGTTTGTGAAAATGCCTAGTTCATTTTGTCTTTGGCCTATTGTTTGCATTCCATAGGCCTACCATTTGAATGCCATTGTCGCCAGCGAGGTTGGCACAATGGCATGCCAATTGGCCTACCGTTTTCCTTTGCCGAGCCAACTTTTGTTTCATGTCCTTGTTGAATACCAAACCACTGGTTATTGTTCATATGTCATCTATTGCTATGCTACTTATTCTATTGATAACTGATTGATTGATATTGAGCTTATTGATATGGAGGATGCCATTGTTGCATAATGGTGTCCATTGATATGTTGTTTCCTTATGTTGATCCTAATATGACTTAACAGAGCTACCGATCTGACAGGGTAGTAGGAAAATACTGTCGGTGATGTGCACATTGTATTATTGGTGCCCTAGCTAGGAGGGGTTATAGTCCTGGCCATAAGACCTTATCAGTCTTATGCTCATTAAGACTGATATGCTACTGGAGACTGTATGTTTGCATATAGTCCATACTGATTCTACTAGAGATTGTATGATTTCATACAATCCATCCCTTTATCTGTCTTTCCATATGATACCGAGCCCATGCTTTATTCTTTGGCTATACTATGACCTATTACTGATTCTGGATATTGTATCTTGACCTATTGGTACCATTACTCCATTATTACCTACTGTTTATTGTTGATGAATATAGATTCATTGAGTATCTTATATACTCACCTTTTCTTTGTTTACCCATTTCAGGAGAGGAGTAGATTGTAGAATCCTATCGTCTGTCATCCGAAGATTTTGCTAGCTATTCTGATGTATATATTCTGATTCTATATTATTATTTTGATGTTCATAATCTAGTTGCTCCATGGGGTATGAATGGGTTAGCTAGGAAATGAACATGTATGTATGTATGTGATGATATTATAAGTTATATGATGATTATATGATATGATATAAAGACTATTACAGCCAATTGTAGTAAATTATAAAATAAATTATAGAATAACAGAATGGATGGTAACTAACTAAAATGAATGATATATTGTGGTTTATAGATTATGCATGTGAACTAGGTTCCTTGGGTGCTAGTCGCCATTGGCATCTCCCGTGCCCTAGGACCATCGCGATCCAAAAACAGGTCGTGACATATAAAAAATTTAAATTATTTCAAATGGATGTTAAAAGTGCATTTTTAAATGGTTTCATTCAATAGGAAGTATATGTTGAACAACCTCCTAATTTTGAGAATGAAAAATTTTCAAACCATGTTTTTAAATTATCTAAAGCTTTGTATGGTTTAAAACAAGCTCCAAAAGCTTGGTATGAGAGGTTGAGCAATTTTCTCCTTGAAAATAGTTTTTCTAAGGGAAACGTTGATACAACTCTTTTCATTAAGCATGAGAAGCAGGACATTTTAATTGTTCAAATATATATTGATGACATCATTTTCGGTGCTACTAATGAAAAGCTTTGCAAGAACTTTCTAAGTCTATGCAAGGTGAATTCGAAATGAGCATGATAAGAGAACTCGACTTCATCTTAGGATTACAAATCAAGCAACTAGAGCATGGAACATTGATTAATCAATCCAAATATACTAAGGAGTTACTAAAAAGATTTGGCATGGACAAAATCAAACCTCAACCTACTCCTATGAGTATCTCAATTAAGATAGAGATTGATGATAAAGGTAAAAGTATTGATTCTAAACTTTATAGAAGCATGATAGGATCATTACTTTATTTAACCACATCTAGACTCGACATATTATTTAGTATTTGCATGTGTACGCATTTTTAATCTAATCCTAAGGAATCGCATATCGCCAGAATAAAAAGAATCATGAGATACCTTGTTGATATTCTAAACTTAGGTTTATGGTATCCAAAAGGGTCCTCATTTAATCTATATGGATACTCTGATGCAGACTATGGTGGTTGTAGAATAAATAGAAAAAGCACAAGTGGCTCCTATCAATTTTGGGAAATATGTTAGTATCATGGTTTTCTAAAAAATAAAGTTCAATTGCACTATCAACCACTGAAGCGGAGTACATAGCATTCGCAAGTTGTTGCACTCAACTTCTATGGATGAGAACTCAACTAGAAGACTGTGGACATTCATTTAATTGTATTCCCATAAAATATGACAACATAAGTGCCATAAATCTTTCAAAAAATACAATTCATCACTCACGCACTAAGCATATAGATATAAGGAATCATTTTCTTAGGGATAATATTACTAAAGGTCATATTAATTTTGAATATGTGGATACTAAGAAACAGCTTGCTGATAAATTCAAAAAAACCTTGGACAAAAAAGCATTCTATTTTATTGGAAGGGAATTAGGTATGATTGATACCTCTCAGGTATGACTTTTGACTTGCTTTTAATTAAGATATATTTGAGCATAATGATTTGTGATGATATTGCATGATTTATAAGTACTTATTATAATTTATGTGTTTCCATGATAAATTGAGACCAAGTGAGAGAATTTTATAAATTCCCATCACTTTAACCTCAATTTACATGAAATTTTTCTTATCAAAAGTATGAATTATATACATGTGCATATGAAAGCATAAAATCAAAAGCTCAAGTTGTCTTTATTTTTGAAAATTTTCCTTAAATCTTGTCTGTCACACCCATTAATCCATTTAATGCCCGTGAGACATTGTCATGCCCGTTAAAATATTTACACACCCATGAAGAATCATTCTGTATTTTTAAAAATTTTGGGCTTGTTTTTCACGACCGTGAATGGCATTCACGCCCGTGAAGATGCGGGAATTTAAACAGACGTGTCCATGCCTTTTCACTTCCAACTAAAATTTCAGAATTCTTTCTCTCTCTCTCTCTCTCTCTCTCTCTCTCTCTCTCTCTCTCTCTCTTATTTTCTCTCAATCTTTCAAAATTTCAACTCCCGCTCTTTATTTTTCTTCACATATTTTCTTATAAATCTTCATAATATCTACCTTAAACCCTAAAATTATGGTGAAAACTAAGAATGTTGGTGGTAAAAGCAAAAGAAAGGGTCCAAGTATGGGTGAAGCATCCCGAGCGCCGGAAGAACTGGTTAAGCTATCTTATAGTCTTTCCTTCACTTCTCAGCATCATATTGACAAATTTTCAGTGCTTAAACACCGAGGAAACCCGATAGGTGGTCAAAGCATTCATTTTACTGATTTGGGTATGATTGGTTTGAAAGAGTTTGTCACTAATTATTGCATCACTTTATTTGGAGATAGACACTTTATTTACTATTCATCAGATTTACACTTAGTGCTAGTGTATAAATTTTTCACCACACTTATTGTGAGTCTCACGGGTGATATGACCTTCAAATTAGGCAAAATAAATCGTTTATTGTCTTCTGATGCTTTAGGTGGTTTGTTTAAACTTAAGTCTAGTGGGGTTTATCGGATTATAGATCATTGGGATCCTTCCCCGGTTTGGGAAGCATTGACAGGCTCTGCCCAATATGATGTTCAGACTTCAAAATAGTCAAGGATTTGTGACCCAGCTCTCCAAATTATTTATCGGTTCCTTACTTGTTCAGTTTTTGCTAAAGGAGATAGCAATAGAGCTATCGGTCACAAGAAACTATTCTTTTTGGATTGTTTGCAATAAGGAATTGATGTAGATGTTGCTAGATGGTTTGTTGATGCATTCAAAGATATGTGCACAAAAGTCAAGGAAAAATTACTTTTTAGTATGTATGTGACTAGGATTGCAAATCACTTTAAGATCCCTCATAATTCAAAATTTAAAGTCTTTATCACTCCTAAAAATCATCTAGATATATCAACCTTTCGTGATATGGGAATTGTGAAAAAGGTTAGTGATGGATGGGTCTTAGCTGCTATTGATAAGGATGATCAGGATGATGAGCTTGCTACTATGTTTGATGAGCCATCCTAAAAGAGACCCTGCAATCCTCCTTTTACAGCACCACCTATTAGTTCTCAGCCATCATCTTCAGTTGTTTCCTTTGAGAGTCAAGTATTGAAGCATTTGGCTAGGTTCAATACTAGACTTGATTCATGGGAACAGAAGTTGCTTTTCAACTGGACAAACTTGAAGCAAATCAAAAAGAACTGCAAAATTCCATAGATAGTCTTTGGAGTGCTTTGTCACTTAGAAGTACCCCTCCACCTGAAGATTCTTCTGTTCCTCCATCATAGTTGTTATTTTATTTCTTTTTACTGAGCTTTTTTGTTTCTATGCTCATATTTTATCATGTTTATGTTCATTATATTAGCACATTTCTATACTACTTCCTTGTTTATGTAATTTCAGCTTTTTATTCTGAATGAGTTATTATATTGTGTTAAACTGAAGGATTTCTTTTTTATTATTGACAAAAATGAGGAGAAATATTGCTATTGAACTAAATGTTTTAACTAAATTAAAACTAAAGAATTAAAATTAAAGGGGAGTTTTAATTCAGGGGAAGTATTTATTGACTTACTTATACTCTCAACACATTGTTTTGTCATTATAAAAAAATGAGAGATTGTTGTCTCCATAATGATTTTGATGGTGTAATTAAAATCCAAAACAAATGTGTTAATCAATTTAAATGATTATTTAACTTGTGTTTAAATTTTTATTTCAAAACAGGGATTCACGCCCATGATTATTATTAACGCCCGTGAATAAGATCAATGCAATGTATGAATTTTACTCAGAAAGGATTTTCAAGCACGTGAACTTTCATTCACGACCATTAAATTATTTCACGCCCGTAATTTTTATTCATGTCCATGAATGATTTAAGAATGATTTTGGATCAGAGACACAGAAAGAGTTTTCAAAACCATAAAAAATTATTCACGCCTGTGAAACATTTTCATGTCTATAATAGTTGTTCATGCCTAAAGATATTTTAAAATTCAAAATTGGCGCAGAAAATTTCAAGGCCGTGAATTTTGGTTCAAACCCGTGAAGATGAAGCTTCACGACAGTAAAAAGTTGTCTCGACCATGAATCAGTAGTTTCTTGTTAACATCAAGGGCGATCTGTTTTAAATATAGTCGTTGCAAAAAGATTTGGAGGCAAATATTGCATTAAATGCAACCAGAACGGTCACATTTAATCTCCATTCATTGAAGGTTATAAATACATGAAGATTTAAAGTTAAAAAAAAAAAAAGTGAAACACAATATCTAAGTGAAATCACATTGTTATATTCATACTCTATTTTTTAAACTCTTTAAGCCCTATTTCTTATTCTTTGAGTTCTTACTAGCTTTTACTAGTCTTAGTTATTCATACTTCATTGTATAACTTTGGAATAGCTTTGTATAAATTTAGGGAGACCCAAAAAATCTCTATCTCTATTATTGAGAGTAAAAATCTGAGTTGAAACTCAGTGTGTATAAGGTAAAATCCCTGAAGATCTATAGTAATTGATTCGGGTGGTGCACTTGATTCTAGTGGAACCTCAATTCGGGTTGAAATTGAGAGAAGTGGACGTAAGAGAAGGAATTTGGCTCCGAACCACTATAAATTTGCTGAGATTTCTTAACCCTTCATTTTTAATATTACTTGTCATTTAAAATTAACATATTCATTACATATTAGCTATATATTTTCTTCAAGATTTTTAAACTCCTATTCATCACCACCACCACCACCCCCCTAGGAGTATTGCTATAATAGTATTTAACACTTCATTATTCTTGAAAAATAAATTTAAAATTGGCAAAATAAAATATTAGTACTACAAAAATTAATAAAATAAATTAAAATAATAAATAAGACATAGAAAATAAATTCTAAAAATTTGCCTAAAAATTAAAAAAATTCCTAAAAATAACAAAATTTAAATTTCAATGAATTACCTTACACTAAGTGATTCTTTAACGTCATTAGTTAGATGTTTAAGACTTGTTACTGTGGAAAATGCAACAGTAATATGGTCTAATGTGGCTTCTAACTTCTCAAATCTTGCATTATAGGCATTTATGAATTTGTCCAAAGGAGATTCATAAGAAGGTTTGCCCTCTTGTGCATAAGGTGTTTGGTACTGAGTCGCTTGAAAATCATATTGATAATGATACCATGAATTGTTGCTTTGATTGCACTGGTTCTCCCACAAAAAGTTTGAATGATTATTCCACCATGAGTTGTATGTATTGGAATATGGATAGTTCTTGTACCTACTATACTAGGGAGAAAATTATGTTTGTTCTTCATATTGGCACTCAAAATTTAAGTAATTACCTCCACACAAATTACAATTAAAAGATGGCTTGCTCCCATGTTTATTAATAAATTTCTCCAATGCCGCTTTATATGATGGCTTGCTTTTTTGTTGTGTTGCATTTCATTGATATGTATTTCATTGATGGTTCCCTTGGAAATTAGGTTGATAAGGATAGCTTAGATAATTGTTTTGATTTTCTTGTTTCCACCATGACCGATTTTGATGATTGCTCCACCGTTGATCATCGTTTAAATCTATTTTTTTTATCTATAAAATAACAAACACAAATATAAGAGAAAAAATTATTAAAAATATATACATATCTAAATTAATAGAATAAATCAATTTTAATGATATTATTAAATTTAAACATGATGAAGATGTTGACATATTTGATCTTATGTATGATACATAATTTAATTTAATGTCACTTGTTGAATCATCTAAAAAGGACCATGATGACCTAGGAGATCCTTCCAAGGCCATAGAAAATCCTCCTATTGATGTTGAACTTTCAAAATATTAAAAATTCAAAAAGGACCATCCTAATGACCTTATTATTGGTTAACCCTTAAACGATGTGGCCACTATTATCTTTCAAATAAGTTGTGAACAACCTAGCTTTTTTTTTTTTATCTTAGATTGAACCTAAGAATATCAATGGAGCCTTAGATACTGAGAGTTGGGTTGAGGCCATGCAAAAGGAATTGAACCAATTTGAAAGAAACAATGTTTGGACCTTTGTTCCATGACTAAAAGACCATCCATCATAGGTAGCAAATGGGTTTATAGAAACAAAGTAGATGAAGTTAGTGTGATCACTAGGAATACGGTTAGATTGGTGGCAAATGGGTATAATCAAGAGGAGGGAATAGATTACGATGAGACCTTTGCATTAGTAGCTAGACTTAAGGCTATTAGGATGCTTCTTGCATTTGCATGCCACATGATCTTCAAGTTGTATTAAATGGATGTTAAAAGTGCATTTTTAAATGGTTTTATTGAGGAGGAAGTTTATGTTGAACAACCTTCCATTTTTGAATATTTTGATTTTCCAAATCATATTTACAAATTATAAAAAGTACTTTATTGCCTAAAGCAAGCTCTTAGAGCTTGGTATGATAGACTTAGCACATTTTTTATAAATAATGATTTTGTAAAAGGAAAAGTTGATACAAGTTTTTCATTAAAAAGAACAATCATAATATGTTAATTGTACAAATATATGTGGACGATATAATATTTGGTGCTACTAATAACGTTTTATGCAAGAATTCTCTTCATGCATGCAAAGTAAATTTGAAATGAGCACAATAGGAGAATTGAAGTACTTTATTGGATTACAAATCAAACAATATGAGGAAGGTATCTTCATCAACTAATCAAAATATACTAAAGAACTTCTCAAGAGGTTTGGAATGGATGGAGCAAAAGCAAGTAGAACTCCTATTAGCTCCACCATCAAGCTTGACAAAGATGAAATTGGCAAGCCTATTGAGGAGAAGAAATATAGAGGTATGATTGGTAGTTTGCTTTATTTAACTGCAAGTAGACTAGATATTATGTTTGTCGTATATTTATATGCATATTTTCAATCTTGTCCTAAAGAATCTCATTTGCATACGGTCAAAAGAATTTTGAAATATTTTATTGGCACACAATTTTTAGGACTTTTGTATCCTAAGAACATGCATTTTAGTTTGATCGGTTATATAGATGTGAATTTTGCCAGTAGTTGCATGGATAGGAAGAGTACCTCTGGTACTTGTCAATTCCTAGGAAATTATTTTGTTTCTTGGTTTAGCAAGAAGCAAAATTTAGTGGCTTTTTCTATTGTGGAAGCCGAATATATGGTTGTCGCTTGTTGTTATGCACAACTATTATGGATGAGACAACAAATTAATTACCTATGTGTATATCTAGATAAGATTCCTATTAAGTGTGATAACACTAGTGCCATTAACTTGTCTAAGAATCTTGTCCAGCATTCTAGAAGCAAGTATATAGACATTAGACATCATTTTCATACAGATAATATGTTGAATCATAATGTTGCTCTTAAATTTGTTGCTTCAAATGATCAACTTGTGGACATCTTTACTAAGCCATTAAATGAGGAGTATTTAAATCATATTAAATGTGAATTGGGGATGTTAAATGGAAGTGAGATTGAGAAATTGAAATGATTTGTGTTTGTTTGTATTTTGAATGCTTTATTTTGTCAACAATTTTTGTTTATAGCGCTTGCTACAGCTCTAATAGTGCCCGCTACTCTGGATTTAAGTGCCCTATGTTACACGTTCTAAAGTAATGGTCACAACTCAAGCTGTAGCCCCTGTGACTCTAGGAATTTTCTTCTATTTTTATTCCTCCCAAATTCGCAGTAGCTACGAAAGTGATAATGGTCGTGACCCAGTTACCCCTACTTCTACAACTGTTAGTCGCAGCCGCGACTCATAAGTAACAGCTACTACTAAATTTAGTAGCAACCGCAGCTTATAAGTAGCAGTCGCTACTAAGTTTAGTAGCAGTCGCTACTAAGTTTAGTAGCAGCCTCGACTTACTTGTAACGGTCACAACTCAATCAATTTAAACTGAAAAGTCATGCTTTTCAACCATTTCTCTCTTGACCTAATGTAACACCTCAGTTAGAAGCTAACCCAAACCATTAGAGGGGCAATAGAGAGGAAAATTTTTTCTTTCTTTTTGTATTGTTAATGATGTATGTTTATGCATGAAATAAATAGCTATACATGTTATTTGAATTAATTTTAGGCATATAAGTGGTTTAGAGGCTGTTAGGCATTAATCGAAAAATTTTGAGTTTTTGGTGAACTAGGGGCAAAATGGTCATTTTTCGCCTGTCGAAATTTTATGGATTTAATATCATATTTAAAAGGGGAAAATAATTTAAACACTTGAAAATGGCCTTATTTTATTTATTTGAGCAGTAGTTTAAGAAATAATCCCGGTCGAAAAATTGTTATCTGCACGTTGCGCGATTTCGGTGTTTCGGTTGCACTAGGGGTATTTTGGTCATTTCCTTTATAATAAGGAGTTATTAAGTGTGTACAACCTTATGGTATTAATTTAGGCTTGATTAAATCCGACCGTTGGATCAAATGACTTTAAATTGGATGGTTAGATGAGTAGGTTGCAAAGTTGCTATCCTAAGCTCAATGTATGGGATTTTTGCCTTTGGTTTGTGATTTGGTGTGTTAGATGTATGTGTAACCTATCTAAGTTGACTTTGGATGAACCAATAGGATGAAAGTGAGAAGAATGGATGGTTGGATGGCTAGGTTTCACAAAGATTATTATGGAACCTAAACCATTGGATCAAACCTTTTGTCTTTGGATAAATATGA